>NIPQ01120215.1:0-13006 GCA_002806875.1 Lepidotrigona ventralis hoosana
CTCATTCTCCCACGAGACTCGAGTTAACTATAAAACGACCCCAGATTGGTGTCTTGACTAGCCACCGACGCGTTTCCATCACCGTGAAATACCTCAGGATCCCATCGGGTGCAATGGTTCGGTCGTTATTTAATTAAATGAGGGATTCCAGATTAGATGAGAGGCTAGTTTTATTTTGCAAACTTTAATTTTGTTGTCAATCAATCTATCGATGAATCGAACGAACATTTTTCTCCGATGTTTCACTCATGTTTCATTTAATTAAATGAGGGATTCCAGATTAGATGAGAGGCTAGTTTTATTTTGCAAACTTTAATTTTGTTGTCAATCAATCTATCGATGAATCGAACGAACATTTTTCTCCGATGTTTCACTCATGTTTCTCGTTCAAGTGTTATAACTTTCGCTTGTTCGATTCGTGGATCTTATTGTTCGACTGAGAAACACAACTCGCGAGTGAGATAAGAAGAAAGTTATTCTCTTAGAAAGTATATCTCCCGGAGAAAGTTTCCGATCAAACGCGAGTGTTTGAAAGTACTTGAAGAATTCAATATATATGTCCACGTATCTGGAGCAAATATTTTATACCTTAAAGATTTCAACGTTTTTAAATTCTAAGTACTTGGGTGTTGTGTCGGAAACTTTTTGCCAAGGACAATATTAAAGATTTCAACGTTTTTGAATTCCAAGTATTTCTGTGTGTTCGAGCGAAAATTTTTTTGTTAGAACGGGCTAGCTCGATCTAGCCAATCATGTTCAAAGTACGGGCCATTTGATTGCCCCGCTGTGAATCATTTAAAAACGATGAAACGATAGAACGATCGATGCCAACTGTTTCTGGAGAAGAGCAGTGCTTCCGAGTCTTGATGTAGTAAACAGCAAAGGGAATGAGTTAAAAGAATGTCCAACAAAAATACAGATTAAACCAGAGGGTTCACAGGCCCTTGCCTGATCGCTAGCGTTACCCCCTCCATTGAAATTTCGTCGCCGTACATGGCAGAGTGGGGAGAAATCGATGCAGTGGAGGGGATAGCGCTAGCGATCGGAAAAGTGGGGGCAAGGCCGCCAGTTAGCCACTTCTGGACATGATTCACAGCGTAAGAATTAAGTTTAACATTGCAAAGAGAAAGCACGTCAATAAACCTCCGATGAACTTCTATTCATTTTAAAACTTCCCTTCACATTCAAAATCTCGCCTTATGTTTTGATATTGAATGTATGAAAAGGTAGAAACGAAAAGCGACTTGGTAGTAAACTGGCGAGGATAATGCGTTTATTGTTTCTCGCGCAACGAGCGAATTTCGTTGGCTGGTGAAAAAGGCCGGCTGGTTGAAAAGGGTGAACTCGAAGAGGCAGAAGGGGAAAAAAGCTAAGGGAAACGCGACGTGGGGGAAACTTGGCTAATTCCTAACGGCGAGAGCTGGAAATGTCATTATCGAAGTTACACCCACGGACAGGTGGAGCATCACGGGGCTGTGTGTGCCTAAGTTTCCGGTCGGAGCTTCTATAATTGGTAGTGGCAGAGATAGAAGGGGGAACAGCCAGCTCTCCAACTATTGTGTAACACTCGGGACTCGCCATATTAATCCAATGTGTCTCAATGTGTAACGTGCTGATAATCGTACTCGAGCAGGATCGAGAGCCTCGTTGTGGAATTGTTCCGGGAATACTGGGAATCGATTTCCCAGGCTGCGAAATTGGACGCTACACGCGCACTGGCTCTCGGTAAACTACGAGGCGACTGGACGATGGAATTTCTTCTTTTAGATTGTTGCTACTTTCGTGGGTACTGTGCTCTCTTCTCCTTTCACGGTTTTCACAATACTCTTGAATCCTAAGAAGATCGCGGAACATCAAGGAGATGTCGAGAAGTTGCGCTATTTTACTTCCAAATTAAATTGCCTGGAGTTTGACCATCGACGTTTGTTGATACTGGCATTTCATTAACATTTCTATGAAATCGTCAACTCTATGCATATACAGTGAAGAAGAATTTGGTCTCGAAAATGATTTTCAAATGGACAGTAGGTTATTCCAAACATTTTCTTGGAATTGTAAAAATTCACGCGCGTGAGAACGTTGAAAGATTCTTTTCGTGATTGAGTCCATCCATAGTTTTAAAGGATTGAAATTTTCTCTTTGCAACAACCCCTTAAAACTTGCTATATAATTTCCTTGGAACATTAGGATTCAGTCTATAAACGTTAGAATTTCTTAAATTTCTTAAACTTTCACGCTAAAATAGCGAAAAAGAAATGGTACAACAAGTATTAAGAAAAGACTGTGGAAAAAAATTTTTAACATTCCCACACGCACAATTCAGTTTGAATTTTCACGATTTTCGAGAACGAAAGTATCCCAACTTTCTCACATCGCTCTTACAAAAAGAAATTTATGATTGTCAAAGTGGAAGCTTCGTGCTTTAAAAGGAGAGTAAGCGATTATTTTTTATGAAACTATGTCAGTCGAAATTTTCGACCAAGGAACTATAATTAATGAAACATTTTCAACGATACTATTCGATATACTGGAACTAAAGCCTAGAAGAAGGTAAACGCGCAAGGTGAACGCGATCTCAATGTGTGTTCTGGCCCACGAGTTTTCCATTTGTACTCCGAACCGAAGAAGCCGTATTACTCGGCACGAAGACGAAGAAAGTTAGTTTCTAAGACACTTGGCTACGGGAAATAAAGAGAAAGAGACGTACGTGAGGACCGTGTGCGAGAATAAAAGCGGCCCTATCGTTACTCGCTTCGACAAAGAGCCAGCTCCTCCACGAACGTTGGCTGGCCAACTCCGTCGATATCCGTCGTCGATAAAACACGCACGTGAGGAATTTCCTCAGCTTTCGTGCATGCATCGACAAACTTCGTATGCGTTCGCCATGTTGCAACGGGACGCGTTCAACGATGTCGTGAGGACGAAAGTTCCTGGAGAAAATCGGCTCGCGTCGAGCAGCCATTCTCTAATTTTCAGTAGTTCTGCTTTTTTACACGTAAATAAGTATATGTCGTCAATGTATACTAGATACATAATGTATACTAGATAGTACATTATATAGATAGGTAGATATGTTAGTATATCTATTGGGAATTTCAAAACGATTAATTACGTAAAATATAATCACATAAAATTATACAGAATTGTAATAATAAAAATTATGTAAAATATTGTACAATATTAATTATACAAAGAGATGTTTTAGACGAAAGTTGTATGGTTTCGAGAGGGACATCATCTTTTAATGTTGATGGATAAAAGACGTTTAAAACGTCGGTTTTGTTCCTTTAAATGAAATAATGTGTATCTTTTAATGCACCGATCGATTCAGCTCGCCTGCTAAGTTTTTATAAAAAGATGCTAAATCATTTATACCGAAACATCATTAGGTTACATACTGTTTTTCCATTTCAAACGAAGCTTTCAACTTCAAAATCGTCTTCTTATTAATTTCTTCGTATAACTCGTGAATTCGATATCACTCGTTACATTGATCAGATCATCGTTTAACAATAAATAGATTTTCCGATCTTAAAAAAAGGACAAGAAAAAAATCACGCTTCCACGTAACAGAGTAATTGTTCCCGAAAAAAAAGGTTGTCGTCTCTAATTCCGAAGCTCTCTAAATCATGATAATTATCAGAATGAAATTAGAAAAGTTCGCTTGCCGTTAAGGGGAAAGTTGACTAATCGAATAAATAGTTCCGTTTCCGCACGCGCTCGCCAACCTTTCTTTCGACTCTTATCGAAATTAGAAAAAGTTAGCCCTCCCCCCTCCTCTCCCCCACCCACACCGTCGGTCCTGGTTAACCCGTGGTGTTACAAAATTGAGATTCTCGGGTTCCCGCGGTTACTGCGAGCAACGTCGCCACCCCGCTGTAACAGAATATCCCGAACTTTCGCCATCTTCCGCGGTAAAAGTTAAACAAACTACCAACACGTGAATTTAATAATTTACTCCTCGTGTTACGGGGGATGAAACGACAGAAGCCGTATCGAGAGTTGCGAGCACGCGAGTGGTTGCATTTGTCTGAAAATTTACTGGAACAAGTTTTATTCTGTACTTTTACCGTACATCCTTTTTTTTTTCGAAACGTCTGTGAAAATTCAAGCTTGGAGAAATATTGAGTTGCAAAGGCGCATTAATATTGAAACCACCAAAAGTGGTAAAAATGATTTATAATTCTTAATTTTTTTTTTTTTTGGAAATTTCGTAAATACGAAATCCATTTTTATTGATTTAAATGGAAAATATAGAGAAAAGTTTATGCGAGTTATCGATACCACAAAGCTTTTCTATCTTTTTCGCTTTAATGTCTCCGGATGGAAATTTTATACTTCTGTCATCCTAGTTCTAGTGTTAATACAGGATGTGTTTCTAAAATAATCAGAACTGCTTTCCGAAGTAAATTATTTATAAAGAATTTTTGTTACTTAATCGATGTGCACTGTTATTTTTTGCAGCATGCATCATATGCGATGTGACGAATATTACGAAATAAATTTAACTTTTAAAAATCATGTTTATTTATTTGCAAGTTATAAAACTGAATGTGTCAAACTTTGCACTTGACTGTCCAATCCTTCTGAGAGGATATAAATCTAGCTAACAGCTCGGACTTTCTCTTTTTATAATTTATTGATAATTATAACGAACGTATACATTCGGTGTTGTACGATACGATGCATAATAGTATATATAGAGAGTATAGCGAGTATAATTGTGAGAGCGTATAAATCAAGAGTATTGTAACGAGTTGTGATAGCGTGAGAGTCCAGTGAGAATTTTAATATCTTTTATCATCGCCGTATTGGGACTTTTCAGTTTTTCTATTAATTCCTCAATTAATAAACTTTATTTATATTTATTAATATAAGTTCTATTAATTCCTCAATTCTATTAATTCCTCAGTTCTATTAATTCCTCAATTAATAAACTTTATTTATATTTATTTTAAAATCACGTAGGTTAAAAACCCTATTTCTATTATTTTTACCTCTATATATATATTTTTTACCTCTATATATTTTTTTTTACCTCTATATATATATTTTTATTTTTACCTCTATATATATATATATATATATATATATATATTTTACCTATATATTTATAATATACCTATAATTATATATATTTTTTACCTATATTATATATATATAATATAAAATATAAAATATATATATATATATATATAAAGTATGTATGGTGCACGAGAAAATGCATCGCTGCGTTCCTTTATTCCATGACACGTCCGATAGTTGTTCGAAGGAAAAAAAGTGGTTGCCCCGGAGCACAGTCGCGTCGTTTCCGCCATTATTCCAACGACATTACAGCGAAAAGCGCGGCGTCTTGAAGAGCCGCGTAAATACGCGGCTACCCGATATAAATTTCCATTTGTCTCGACTTGCGGCGAACATTCCGACCAGAGTTATATGTTTCACGGCACGGTTTCCCGCCTCTCGGTTGTCCGTGCCTGTAATTTTATCTCGAGATCGTCTGAATCGGCGTGCCTTTGACTTTGTCGTAGTTCTCGATTTGAATGTTTCGCTCGACTAACTGGATGTTTAGTAATTTGTAATTTGTTGAAAATTAAATTTCATATTCAATGAAGTTACTCGTTATGACACTTTGCTACGCGAAGTAACTTCCTGCTTGGGTTTACTTTTTCTTAATCCTTTCGCTATGACGAGTGACTATAGTCGCGCCTTGTCGATACTCGGATATTTCTCTAACGTCTGATTTTTATGATGTTTCATTTGGTTGCATTGTTTCAAGCAATTCGTTAATATCAAGGAAACAAATGTATTCAAGGAAACACTTGCAGGAGATAAACTCGTCCAAACTTTTTATTAAGTATAACTTGTTATTTCTCCAATTTTTTAATCTTCTTTTTAGATTATTTTTTTTTCCATAGATTTTATCGCTTCTCTAAAATGATCGCAAATAGCAGAAATTGCGTACACAAATGAAAGTTATTCAGAGCAGTCAGAACGTTACTGACTGAACAAAAGAGACTGAACAAAAATTTACAGAAGCTACAAATATTTTCTATCAAAAAGCAAGATCGAAGCAACTTTTAGATATAACTCCAAATGTTGACGACTGTCCGAGCGCAATGTACACGCCCTTTGGCGAAACGATTAATTGTCCTCGCGACTGACTCATGAACTGACTCATGAACGTCCAATTCTAAATCACTTTCTAGATCTTCCCGAATCTAACGAAGCGAGCTCTTCTCGAACAGAGAAATTAAAAAAAAAATCTCGTCTTCTCGAACAGAGAAATTAAAAAAAAAAAAAGAAAGTACTTTGTCAACTCGACGAATGCGTTCGCTACATCTTCAACTCTGGAAATTTGGAAAAGTTCGGTCTGCGAATTTCCCGAAAGAAAGGAAGTGAACAGATCGAGGCAGCAGCAGATCGAGGAGATCTTGTCGACCGAAAACTGCTTATTGTCCCCTTCTTACCCCCTCTCCGAGGGTGTAGGAGAGGGGCTGTCTTATTTTATAACGCCCTGGCCGCGAAGCGTTGAAAGCCTCGTCCTCGTATTTTCTGTTTTCCACTCGTTTACAATTAGGATCCCGGCGAGAGGCTGCCGCTGGAGAACCGGCGCTTGTAATTTCAAGGCTTTAAGCGGGAGAGAACGGAGAGAGAGAGAGGGATGGAAGGGAAGCTCGCCTGGGAATGGGCCGTGGCGCGCCGTATACCCTGGTATAATGAGCTCGTCAGATGAATTGGACTATTCTCTCTCTCTCTCTCTCTCTCTTGCGTGAAAAGGAGCTGCTGCCTCTCTTTAAGTAACGCCGTGTCTTACTTTCAAATTTTCCGGCTGCAGACACCCGCTAATCGTTGGCTCACGGCGGCGGTAACCGGATTTTCGTGGCCAGTTCTCGACTTTCTCGGCTCGTCTCATATTTTCATCCACCCTTCCCCGTTTGCACGACACAACAATCGCTCGTTGTTTTACTCGACAAGGAGTATTTTCGGGGAAAATCGCTGCAGAGTGGAAGAAATGTATATAATATCGACAGACTAATGTCGCTAATTTCTCGACTTGGTTTATGAAGATTCCCTACACGTACAATAAAACAAAAATGGATTCTTGACTTGTAGGTACTTTTTAGAATCGTTTGAAACTTCAGGATGATGGGAACCAATTTTCGAGACAAGTTCCCTGTAAACTCTATTACTCATCATACGATACGATCGAAAAACTAGTGAAACCAAGCAAGTCAGTGCATAATATTTTACCTTACTAATTAAGTAGCTCAAAAAAAAGTTAAGATCTCGCGTTGAAAGTCTAAATTCAATCAAATCCTTTCGCTGTGATAGTCTGCCACTGAACGGGACCTCATGCCAAAAGTGTATAATAAATGATTGAATCATCTTCCGATTGAGTCCGTTAATCCGTTTTAAAAAATAGAATCTTCTTTGAATTTCCTGGTAACATTTAAAGCGGAGTCTAGAATGTTTTTTTCCTGAACAAATTTTAATATTTCAAACCTTAAACCCATCTTAAATTTTGATCTTTTCCGAATTGCAAAAGAAAGATTTTTTTATTATTTAAATATCCCACTGTCGAAGAGAAAAGATAGAAAAAAACTCGTCGAAAAGGAAAATGGCTAAAGTGTATCGTGTATTTTTAATATGTGAGTACTCTAATACGTCTGGCGCTTGTAATCGAAAAGGATTAAAAAAAGTCCGCATTGTGCAGAAGATTAAACATTAAAAGATGACACCTTCCTTCTTTATAAATATTTTTCAAACGAGCGACAAATGCTTGGAGTAGCAGCGACGCTCGTAAGAAACGTCAAACGACAAGTAGCCGGCAGATTCTAATGTCAGCTTTACCGGCGTTACAATATCACTGGGACGATTTATCGTGGTTTTTTTTACAGTTGTTACGTGCTACTTAATAGTTGGCAATGTTCAGTTCCGCGGTGAACAGGAAACAAGCATGCCGATGATATTTTTCTTGCGAACGTAAAGGTGGCGACATACCGTGAGTAAATCTTTTTATACTTTATAAGCGTCGGACCAACGAAATTCATCGCGCCTATCTCGGCCAGCACAAAGAATGCCATTCTCCATTCTCGGTATAGTATCGGCGTATAAACGCGGAAATTACGTACACTCTTTGCGTACTTGTGTTTCGCGATTTTCGAGTGGAAAGCTGTCACCTTGAGTTTTTATGAATATCGTGGTCGTGGTTTGTCAGTGAAACGGAAATGTTCGTTAATAAAAGAAGCTCGATTACGGAGTTTTTATTAAAGTACGGAGTGGGAGTTACGAGCTGATCAATTAGTACAGGTGGTTTATGGCCAGACATCAGGAGCAGGAGCGGTTTAATCAGACTTTTAATTTGAGATATCGCGGCGTTACAAATGTCAGGAGGATACTCTATACAATTCTTTTCATTATATATTTTGTACAATTACTTTTTTTTTAAATACTATTACGTATTATATATATATTTGTATTATTTCCTCATATTTGATACTATATAATTTCCTTGAAAATTTTCCTTCAGCAAGAGTATGTTTTTCAATACATTAACGCATTAAGACAGTTCATTCCACTCGATATTATCGATATTCTGCAAATTTTTTTTCATTATATTTTGCATAATAATAATTATTATTTTTTACGTATTTTACGTATTTCTATTATTTTCTTACATTTGGTACCACATAATTTCTCTGAAAATTTTTCTTCAGTTTTGATGTTTCTTCCAATACACCCACACTTAATTTAATACAGTAATTCCACTCGACATTGTTATACAGTGTCTATAATACATCTTTGTTACATCTTCATTCAAGAAATTCTCCTTTTTAATTAAACTTCGTACTACTTTCACGTAATGTTTCGCACACCCCATTGAACCACCAAGCCTGCCAATCAAACATCAAAAGCACGTTTCGAAGGCAAGACTCCACGCCCAGAGAGTAAAAAAAAAAAAATAAAATTCTTCGCAAAAAAGAAAGCAATTTTTTCCTAAGCTGTGACGCTCGTCCGATCGATCATGCAGACGTCTCTACGCACGATATCGCGTGGCGTGGACAAAAAGCCGGACGAGGAAAAAATGAAATGTAAGGGCGCGGTCGATGGTCGAGGACCGCGTATACGTGTATAGTTAATACCACGGCTGGTTGAATCGCCGCTTTTACGAGAGACACTCCGACACTTTACGGTCGGGCTCATAAAGCCCGCTTTTGTAAACTGGAACGACGCAATACACCAAGTTGATGCACTTAATGCTTGTGCTTCGCGGCGTTTAGAACTTTCCTGATAACACTCGCGTAACCCTCCAGTAATGCCCCCCGGGTGCTTATCGGTTATTTAGTGCCGAGTGGTCACTGCGCTCCCCTCCGCGCAGACGATCCTCCAACACGTTTCGAGTGTTTGTTTCTTTCAACGTGTTTCTTACCTACAACCCTCCCCCCTCCCTCCGGTTGAAAGTGAAGAGGAAGAGACAGCGCGGTTTCTCGGGATAAAAACGAGCTTGATATCTCCCCCCTCCCCATCGCCGGTTTGTCAGGAGCTTGCAATACACGTGGGATAATCTCGGAGGTCGGAACCGCGCTGGAAATCTTAAAGATAAGATAACGCGCGGTTTTACATCTCGTTATCGTTGTGTTGTGTAATTGTAACTCTTGTTGCAATAAGTGAAATATCGAGCGCATCATCAATAATTTTTAATTTCAAACGCCTTAATGCTTTCCTTAAATTATATAAATATTAATGCTCGCTACTTACAATTATAGAGCATAACTGAATCAATAATTTAAACTGTTTTCACTTCGCAAAAAAAAAATTATGTGTGTGTGTGTGTGTAGTGATTGGTCCTATTTTAATTCACAATTTCGAGTTCGTTTTTTTCCAAAAGACGATTTCACACCGTATAAAAGGGAACTCTTATCTCGAAAATTGCAAAACAATTTAGAAACAATAAATCTTTTTTTTTTTCATAACTAGATTCATCACGGTCTTGTCTTGAAGATCGAAATCTTTTCTCTACAACTTGTCGTACGATCTTTTTTCGCCGTTTTATTGAAGTTTGAACGAAGGTTTAAGTCTCGCGAAATTTTTTTCGGATTTCATCGATCCTTGCCTTTTGATCCTAATATTCAAAGTTCGATAAAATGCTGGAAGAGAAATCGCGTGGCAAGCTTCGAGAGTTCGTTGCAAAGAGGAGGCTTGATCCCTCAAAATCGTGGTGAATCCAGTCACGAAGAAAGTGTTTCTCGTGTTTTCGAAGGAAGGATATCCTGATTCGTAAAATGACGTAAAATTTTTTTTTGAAAAAAAAAATAAAAAAAAGAACGACTTTGTTCCATGTTTTAAGATGGGTCAATCAAATTATCGATAATTTTTCATTGTTGAACAAAGAGCCCGCGAAATTTCTTTTTTTTTTCCTTTTTCTCTCTCTTTTCTTGAGAAATGGATTATTTTCAGCGGTGGCCGTCGATTGCAGGGCGACAAAAGTGGTGGACCTTGCGAGTGCGTCAACGATGCACTCTCCTCGTCGGGCGTTCGCTCGAAAATGCTCTCGTGACTTTCGTCTCGAAACGCTCCATTTCTTTCTCCTTTCTTCGTCCCCATCGCGTCGCGTCGTCCCGTTTCTATTTCGTCCACGCGCATTCTGCCGGCATTCTGCTCGTTTTATTTCCACTCCGGGGTCCTTGGACTGCCGCGACCTCATCTGCATTCCACTTCTGCGCCACGAGCGTTCGTCCTTTGTTAATGGTGAACGCTTCGTTGTCCGGCGCGCACAGGAAGGAAGGATAAGGGAAGAGAGAAAGAGAAGAAGAAGAAAACTTCCGGACAGGAATTCGCAGTCTGCCCAGTCTCGTTCCGGTGCTTCGAGGAAACGGAGTTAAGCGGTTAATTCACTGATCCACCGCGCTCCTTCCCGTCTTCATCCCGCGTTCTCCTAAGCGCTAGGCTATTTAAGGCATGCTCGTTCGCATTATTTATTGTTCGCGGTGAAATTATTTCTAACGTCTAATTTTGGTGGCTCGCTGGATGGATATCGTCAAGGTCCACGAAGACAGATTCATAATCGAGCCGTTTGTAACGCTTCAAAGTGGTTTATTCCCGCGTTACAATCTCCTTTCACGAAATTGTAAAAAGAAGGAAAGCAGAAGCTTCTAGAGAATGATATTTAGAAAATTAATAATATAATAAAATAAAATAAATAATATTTTAAGAAAAATTATTACAGATTAGAAAAATTATTACAGACTGTAAATCTATAACGCGGTCGAAATAGAAACGTGTTGCGATCCCCCTCCTCCTTTTTCTTTACCTCGCAAAGCAGATGATATTTAGAAAATTAATAATATAATAAAATAAAAGAAATAATATTTTAAGGAAAATTATTACAGCTTAGAAAATTCCATGCGGGAATTTTTAATTAAAAGATCGCAAATCTATAACGCGGTCGAAATAGAAACGTGTTGCGATTCCCCTTCTCCTTTTTCTTTACCTCGCAAAGCAGAACCGTTTCTACGACATCGATTGTCTGAACATCGTGCGCGCTGCCTATTATAAGTTAATGGGTTTTGCGGTTCACCTCCTTTATTGAAATCCAGTGTTATTAGCGCAGGAACGTCAATCAAGCCCTTGATTCGCAGCGCAACTTGTCGATTCAAACATTCTCAACGAACGGCCATACACCATTCGCTTTTTCTTCTTCTTTTCGTGTTTTTTTTTTTGTTTCTTTCTTTCAAAAGTTGATTTGGATGATTAGAAAGAAACAGATGTACGTTGATCTTAACAAAATGGAACCACCGAGACATATTTTGTACCTAACAATATTTTACTTTGTTAGATATTTGAACTGTGTGCTTTTCAGAGATTTCAATAATGATTGTCGCAAAAGCTTGTATACTTCATTATACATACATTACAAAGTTACTCTTTTTTTTTTTACTTTAATGATGATCATTGATTCTAGTCAACTCGATTATTGGTAAATACCTTTAATTTCATACATTTAAATGTGTCTAATATAAGAATGATTGGGGATCGAAGACAATAAAATTATTATTAAGACGAAAATTATTGAAATTAATAATACGACTGGATTTAATTTTATTTGGCATTCTACGTTCAATACAGATGTGTACATAAATAAAATTAACTATGACGATATAGAGTGACAGAGTTGCAAGATGCAGTTTGCAACTTTCGATTTTGCACCTTCAACTTCGCGGAGCTGAAATTCCCCCGGTGATGAACACACACGCACTTCGTTCCATCTTCGTTGTACAATATTCGCGATATTATAATAAATGCAACCACGGACTCTGGGAAACATGTTCGACGGCAAGAAGCGAAATCGCGAAGACGCAAGAAGAATTGGAAACGTGATCCGAAGGATACGAAGCTCGCTTTTCAAACTGATCCGCTTCTCGCCGGAATTCTTCCCGGGCTGTTTGTATACAATTTCTGGAAACTTGTTTTAAAAACCTGAGAAACTCGTTTCCATGTAATATGTATCTGCTCGTCTGCTGCTATGAGCTACGCGATCTAACAAAACCAAACTCTCTCTCTCGTTTCTTCGATGCTACGCTCGACTCAGCTCGTACAATCGCGAGTCGAGCCACACTTTCCGCCCCGACGATCGCGAGAAACGCGGTTTTTCGATGCTCGTTCGTCGAGAATAAGCGCGAGCCAGGTAGTTTCGTTCGCGATTTCCGATTGATCGCGTTCTCCGAGATTAAGCACTCTTTGTTCGCACATTTGCCTCTCCAATTCACGTCCTCCACGTGAATTCCATTATTCCTAGAAATCGGTGAATTCTGTTTGACTATCAGTTGCGCAAAAATTTCAGTGCAATGTACTGTATTAACCCTTCGCGGGTAATTTGGATTTTGTTTATCTTGTCATTATATGTCAAATTTTAATCTTGAGTTTTTATTTTGCACAATTATTCCTTTAGGAAAGTTTCTTCCCACCTATTTTTTTTTTTTTTTTAAGTGATTTCGTTAATATG
>NIPQ01120235.1:0-13011 GCA_002806875.1 Lepidotrigona ventralis hoosana
TCGAAAACTTGTGTTGCAATTTTCCAATTTCTGTCGATCGATCCGACATCCATTCGAACTCGCAGCCTCGCACTTTAATTACAAGTTACAAGCGTACTCTTCGAATTCTTCACCCGTACCGTGATTATGGAAACCCGTGATTTTCTAATTTACGATTCCCGCAAATGTTGCTGGCCAGAGTTCGCGTGTTGACGCGCCTTTCGAAGCGGCGATAAGCAGAATGCTTTTACAAACTGCTAGTAATTGGGTCTGTCCAGGAAACCCGTGATTTTCTAATTTACGATTCCCGCAAATGTTGCTGGCCAGAGTTCGCGTGTTGACGCGCCTTTCGAAGCGGCGATAAGCAGAATGCTTTTACAAACTGCTAGTAATTGGGTCTGTCCTTTCAACGCACAGAGATCGCGAGATGTTGTATCGAGTAGCGTCAATAACGAGCGCGGAGACGAATAAAGGTCCTGGTTGAATCGTTAGGACAGGTCGATCTAGCCCGGGAACCGGTCGAACCGCAACGACGACGTAATCGAGTTACCTTTGTCGGCTCCTGTTTTCCCCCGAGTCACGTATTAATTAATGGATACCAGGTTTCCAGACATTCCTCGCGACAATGGGGAAACGCGCGTGAAGTTCTATGAAAGAAAAAAAAAAAAAAAAAAAAAAAAAACGTATCGACGTTTCGGTGAACGCGATTGGAAAGAATCGTTAATCGACACGAAAGAGACGAAAAGAAAACTATTGCAGGTTTTTCCTTTATCGACGAGTTACGATTATCGGGAGTATAAACGAATAGTTTTTGTTTTGCACGTGGTTGACCGTATTCTTCATCGTTGTCTTTTCTTTCTGGTGCAAAGTGAAAAGCGTGCGTGACTATCTCGGTGTAAGTACTGTCTCGAGAAGTTTCTGGGCGTGGTAGAGACGAAAGAAGAGGCAGTTAGAAATTATATCAATGATTCTCGTATCTACCGTTTCTACCGCATGCTATTTAACTTGCTTCTAAACCGAGAGGAACCTGGTATTACTCGTTCTACAAACGAACGTTCTACTACTTTGCTTTCGTAGTAAATAGCAAGTTGCGTGGATTCGCGGGCGTAGCATCAGGTCGAGCGGCCTGATTCGTAAAAACACCACGTTACCTGGGAAGAGATTGCACGATATCCTTCCTCGAGCTCTCTGTGATTACTAATCGCTTCATAATCGAATCGGTTGCATCGATCGCGTAACTGTCAGTTACCGATTTCTCCCGATCGATGGTTCCATTCAGGGCGGAAGCAGGCTTTCCCTCCGCAACGCCCGTGACTTTTCTCGTTCGCGTTCGCTCGAACTTTCAGCGTTGAGAGACTCCTTATCGAGCTCCACCTCAACAAACTTTTTCTTTGTATCTTTTTTGTTTTCATGCCAGCAATTTTTTTACGAAGCATCATCACCTCGAATAAAATGATACAGCATTGGAAACAATTCAAATGGTTAACACGAAATTTTGTTGATTCGTTCAAATTTAAACCAACCTTCAACTCGTGCATTGCGGGTTCCCTAGAACAAGTATAACAAGACAAGAGTTAATGATACATAGTTTCAAGTGAACTTTTTGTAAGAAGCAATAAAAAGTCTAGTTTATGTGAATTCCAATGTCAATTGATTCATTTCTGGATCATTTTGTTCTGAAATTTTGTTTTCACTCTACGCGTCTGTTCAGATATTATGCTATTACACATACAACTGTATACCAAATGTATAATTATAAAAAAAAAAGGACGTCGGAGCTGTTAGCTAGATTTAAGTACGATAAAATAAGTGTGAAAACATTCGAGTGTAAAGGTTTAAATCGGAGCAGAAAAGCCGGAATTTATATTCTATTTTGATGTATAGCAAGCCACTGCGGCGAACGCCGAAGAATTTCAAATGGCAAGCGTTCCTCGAATCACTGGCTTCAGATAGGAGCTTCCAGCTCTCGAAGATGCTGACGTTCGAGCGTATTCGCTCGGCGAGTATCGAATCGAGTTTCTCGCAATAATTCTACGCGCCGAGCTTCTCGGAAGCGATCGACGTCGGAGCGTGTCCGTCGAGAGAAACACCACGAGCTGGTAACGGAACGCTTTTGCTAAATAACACGCACGATGGTGTAGGATAAAAACGAGTTCGCGTCGAACGTACCACCGAATCTCGACGTTCAACGACGAACTCGTCGGTTGCGCAACTCGGCCTCGGTTCCGCGGAAAATCGACCAGAGAATGTTGATCGCCGAGCTTTCCGCTCGGAAAGAATCTATAAACGAAACTTATTTGTTTGATTATCGAGTGTGGAGAAGTTTCGTGACCGAGTTTGCGAAACTACTTTCATCGTTCATCCGACGAGATATTAATCCGTGTACGATCTCCGCTGGAAACGAGGTAATTAGGAAAACAGGAGAAAGTGACATCAATACGGAAAAACGGTTCGTACGCAAAGAAGGTCATTGTCGAACGACGAAATTCACGAATCGTGGATATCTAACGATTGTAACACACCTTTCGATGATTTCAATGACCCAGTCACACTGTGTCTTATCGATTAACCGACATATCGAGCGAATAAAAGCTCGGTAGATGAACAAAACTAAATTCTTTTGACGAAAATAGTTGATGATAAATGATTAATTGCGATCGAGTGGTACGAGAGATGATGTTTCGATCTGAACTTTCTACTCCCGGCCAGCCGTGAGACAACGAATGTTGCCGGTTCTTTCACGTTGGCCGGAGAGTGTAATACGGTAATTACGCTCGGTAATTGTATCGGCGGATTAATTTTCCATTGGTCGTTTCCATCCGACGTTTGAGCAAGATAAAGTTTCCTCTTGCGACTCTGGTACATAATGTTGGAATTACGTAACACGCGTGGGCAGCGGGCTATCCTTGAACGGAGACAAAACAGGTGGAGCAAATTCATGCAAGTCGAACGATTAATCCGCAATGATCACTGACTCGCCAAGTGCTACGAGATTTGGAGGTTTCTTGAATTTTTTAAACGACGTGTCCTCTGTCATTTCTATTGATTTTCAATTGATCGATGAAATTTAAGCACTCGCCATAGGGTCATGGTTTCCTATTAATTATTGGAGTAAAATAGTCGATTATTAATTATTTCCTACTTGGGAACGAAAAATCATCGGCAACATGAGCAATATTATAACTTGTAAACTTTAAAAAGTTCAACTACCTTCTACATTTAAGACCACGATTCTTCGAACATAAGCAAACTGAATTTCGCCGATAAAACGGAAGCATTCGATTCGCACGTTTCTCGAGCTAGATCGCGAAAAGTTTTCTTCTTTTCCTTTTTTTTTTTTTTGTCATTCCCACGTTCGCGTTCCTGCTTGCATTATCTTGAGATTCAAAATGACAATTATTAGCGAGTTCTCCTTTTCTTTTTCTTTTTCTTTTTCTTCTGCTATTCGTTGCTTTCGACGAATCGAAATAAGAAAGAGAAATTCACACTGGAAGGTGACGAAGGTGAAGAAATTCTACCCGCATAAAATCGCAGAATCGATAATAATTCTGAAGTCATCGCTCGCGAGATCGACGACGACATTAAAACACGGATATATCGTTTAGCAGTTGAATAGAATGTAATTACTTCGTCACGCTGTAATAGTCTCATAATACAGATTACGTTTAGTCTTTTTTTTCTTCTTTATTTTCGTTATATTTCTTCGTGCAGATGTAGGCGTAATAAAAATAAGGAATGTGCGCGTGCATATTGTATCAAAGAATTTTATATATATATATATATATATATATATATATATATATATATATATATATATATAAATATATTATATACNTATATATAAAATTCTTTGATACAAAAGAACTAAAAATTTAATCGATTATCGACATAAATATTTAATAACTAAATATACAACTATGTTTACTTATGATAAAATTTTTTTTTTGAATACAAAATGATATATTATATATATATGTATATATATAAAATATATTTAAAAAAAATTATATATATATATAAAATTCTTCGATACAAAACAACTAAAAATCTAATCGATTATCAACATAAATATATAATTTTTTTGTTTAAAATATAAAATGATATATTTACAAATTTATGAATACAACAATTTTTTATAAATACAAAATAATATATTTGGAAATTTATAAATACAAAATGATGTATTTACAAATTTATTACCTACAGTATAAGCAATATTAAATCCTTCGATAGAAAATAGTGTATATCTTTATTCTCATATTCATATAAATATACATATGTATATTCTTGTTTTCGCTGGAATCTAGACTATTCTCGCGTCGAGAAAATTGTTCTCAACCGCCCCTTCCACGTCGCGAAAGAATTCGAAAAAGCGTCGGTCGGCTTTCTAGATCGCGAGGATCCTGCTGCGATAATCTTGATTGTGCAACGCACCCCGCGCGAAATATCTGGTCCAACCGATCATGTTAATTCCACGGTCGAGTTTGGATCGCGTGGATCGGCTTGTGGCTGCCTCGACGCGACAATAATCCGAATTTCACGCGCGTACGATCCCGACACGGACACGCTTCGGCGAACTTTCGCACGAACGAACTGCCGTCGTTTTTTCGCCCGACGCGCCGGCGTTCCGCGTTTTCCAGTGGAGAAAAAGTACGCCGGCGGGCACAACGACCGGCCCAGTTTTACGTAACGAAAGTGCGCGACGCTGGTTTTCTTCTGCCAGCGTCTGCAAGCGAGCCCGTCGCGCGGAATTAGTCGCGGAATTACCGCTTGCAAACGAGGTGATGCACTGATTATCGCGGTTGAAGAATAAGTTTGTTGTTTGGAGAGTGCTGAACGAAGGAGGTTGAACACGCCACACGGTGATCTTCCATGGATTTCTTGGATTACGCGTCTCGTTCAAAAGCTACGTCGATCGATTTCACGAATTGAAAAGTATAACGGGCATCAATCGTTTTAGAAAATATTCTCATAATAATATTGTATAAAATAAAATCAACAACTTTTCAGGGGTTCCTCCCCTAATTGACTTCATAAATTGAAAAATACCGAAGGATAATAGACGTCAATCCTTTTAGAAGATATTCATTGTAAGAAAATCAATGGTTTTCGAGTTTATCGGTTGAATTTATCTGTTAACATCGAAAGGAAGGCATACGTTGCCATTACGCTCTCAACTTATCAGACACTCTCTATCGTACATTTGCAGCTGGAATATTTTTTACACATTTTCTTCGTTCAGTTTTTGTGCTCGTCCTCTATTTCCATCTAGCAAAACTTTCAAAAAGAAAAAAGGAGTCGCTCAGACGTTTAGCTTAAAGTTTGAGCTCTGACTCTCTTTCATCGCAGATATGATCTGACTACCGTACTCATTAAATTTTCCAAGCATTTCACGTGAACGTGAACGTGATCTCTCCGAAGAGCGATCCTTATCATGCGTACAACTTTAATGACATCGTCTCTCCGATAATTTCTTTCGCTCTGTGTGTCTTCAATGATACACAGAAATTGAAGAACGTTGTTGCGGGCAACAATACCTTCGATTTCTCTAGCACGCGAAAATTATCGTCGTTAAATTGATCCCTTAAATTGGCGTGGGTTTTTTGTCACAGTTTACGATGACGGTTTCTAATTCAGGCGAGTGTCGCGCACCATTCAGTGGTATTCATGCGCCTGAAATTTCTGCAAAAGATACGCCGAGCATTTTCGAAGATAAACGCGACGCTGGTGGGAAGAAGGAGGGTTGGCTTTCAGAGAAGTCATTGCCTTTTCGCGCGATCATATATATTTTTAGCGACGTGGTTGGTCAACATTTTCTCTCTCCCGTTCGATGGACCTTATCCTGTTTTCTCTTCTTGCATCCTTTTGCTCTCTCTCTCTTTCTCTCTCTCTCTCTCTCTCTCTCTCTCGTTCTGAGCCACCGACGCAGCTGCCATCGCAAGATCGCGAGCGCGATTTTAATTGCACGGATCGGCCGGTTGCTATTTCAAGGTGAAAACAGCACTCGGCTCTCGCGACCGAAGCACTTTGTTATTCTAACGTCAGATCGCTTTGAAGATTACCTCCACCATCGCCTGCCGTTTAATGCTTTCGACGACGATCTGCGTCATCGCGTTGCTTATTGAAATTTTCGAGCAATTAAACGTTTAATGCTCGCACGGTTATGGCGACGTTCAACACGAAATGCCTGCACACGGCGTATGCGCGAGGAATTTAAACATTGTACTCTGATTTCAACGTCGTTTCATTCACCGAATTGCTATTTCCATCAATCGAGATCAGAAACGAAAATTCGATTACGGAGATTAATTGCGAAGCGTACTTTACTTTACCTCGGCTGTGATTATACGCACGCACTTCCGTTGCTTGTCGATATATATCAATGCTGCGTGCACTAGTATCAATTGCAATTTGCAATTGAAGCTAGCGCGAGACTAAAGAAAACCGGATCGGTAGGGAGGTGAATCTGATTGAATCTCGCACGGGAGTTCCTCCGAGAATATTCTTTCTTCTTTTTTTACGTGTGCTTGAGAAAGATCTATAGCTCGTCGATATAGATCTGAAAAAAAGTGCGTTCAATTTATTGAAGAACCTTTCTGCCGCGATGTTGCTCGCCAACGGCGGTGGCCTATGATTAACGAACGCCTCGACCCGGCGCGCCGCCACGAGGGAAATCCGTGCACGTATATATACATATATATGAGAAACGCGAAGGGAAATATTTTCCTCGGGCAGTGTGTGTATATTTCCAGCGCGTGAATACTTTCACGTAGGATTTGCAACAATATCGACATTTGTTCCTCGAATTGGCTGTGCTTCGTAGTCACGCGCGTAATGTGACTAGATTTTTCATAAATAATTCCAAGGAGGTTTGAAGTCCTTAATTAAGAATAACGATATCAGCACGATGCCTTTATTCGCAAAATGTTAGTTGCAGTCGCTTGCTTAGTGAAAAAAAACACCGTCGCAACAATTATTGATTTTCGATATTTCGATGTTTCATACGGTGAAAAATAATGAAAATGGAAAGAACGAGTGGACAGGAGATTTCAGTTAAACCGAAAAATAGCAGCGCTCGTTCGATCTTTCTTCGATCGAGAATCCACCAACTCGCGGTAGAAAACTCTCGCAAGAGCATGAACTCCGATTCACGGCGCATTACCATCATAATACGCTCGTTGTCAGACGCGTCGAATTTCGTTAGGAAGCAACAGTAACATATTCATCGTCGATCCATTGACGATCTCCCACGGATAAAAGCGGCACGTTGAGCATACCGCGGCGAATTAAGATCGCGTTGAGAGGCGCTCGCCAACTGAAAGTTGTACCGATTTCATTTGCAATCTCGTTGGCATTAAGTCGAACTCGCGCTCGAATTAATTATCAAGCGTCGGGCTAACGAGCCAGCGCGGAAAACAAGTGCGAGTATCGCGGCTTATTAAAATTCACGTTCAGCCTGCTGGGTCCGCGGAGCCGGATTGTGCAACGGAGCTGTCGTACAAGTATGTATAATATATCCGAGCAAGGGGTACGCGCGATTATCCTTTCGCTTTTCAGCGTGCCAGCTGTCACCTATTCTCGTTTCGAGTTTCCTAGTTTCGATCGGTCGAGGTCGAGCGTGGATTTTACTTTGGCATCACTCGCACGGATTTCAACTTAACCATTTGTCGCTGTTCACTGACAACCGATACTCGTTGGAAGTGAAATATTTTCTGCTTTCTTAGCTATTCGTATCTGTACTCAATGAGAAAGAAATTTGAAAAATTCCAAGATTTCATCAGTAATTTGTGTTTATGAATACATAGATTTCGCAAACGATAATACTCATGGAAGTATAATATTGGAAATTTACTTGGAAAAAATACGGTTTTTTTTAAAAATGTATCTTCGATAATTTCCGAAATACTTGACAAAATATGTTCCACATCCCCTAATTTCGAGGTTCACCATTTCAACATCAACGAATGCTGATTAAAAAAAAATACGGGTCAAATTTCATCAAAATCAGTGATTAACACTTCGATATGTTCCTTTGTTAGATTTTTTTGTTTAACATCGAATCTTTGAACTGGTTGGTGAATAACAACGACGAGGAGGAGATACGAATTTATATTTGGAGTTGACTGGGAAACATTGGCAGCATTGGATAGATTTGGAATTTTCCAAGGCGAGGCTTTGTATTCCTCGGCTTGGGTAACCACGTTCTCTATTCAGCGGAGCCATTGACATTTTAAGAATACAAATGTTGCGCTGTGCATTCAGCGTTCGGAGGATGTTTCTTAATAAGTGGAATATGCTGATGGGTGAATTCGAGAGTAGTAAAGGTCGCGGTATCGTCGGAATTGCCGATGTTTTCTAAAAATATTTTCAGCCAGTTTCATACTGACGTTCGTAAAATATCATCTTGATCTCAGAATAGGAATTTAGACGTCGCCATAAGAAAGAGAAGAAAAAAAACTTTCTTCACTGCCTGCGCGAGCATCTCGTAGAGAAGTGATGGCAACTTTTCAAGAGTAACCGATCCGTAAACGATTTGCATCACTGCAAGCTGAATCATCCTTCAAGTTCGCGCGTTAAATACAACACGTTACGAACGCGTGTACGAACGAGAGTCGTAATTGTTCGCATATGCGCGATGCACGGGCGACTCTCGTCGACAAAAAGTCCTCGTGGCGCACCACCGCGACGAATTCTCCTTAATTCGATATATTTTTAGCGGTGACGGTATGGTAAAAGGCGCGCGATCTCTCTGGAATTCCGCGCCATTCGAGGGTTTGCACCGTTCTACGCTTGAAAGGGCGCGAGCGGTGAATCAGCGGCTCGAAAAACTCGGGAAACTCGAAATTACGGAGTTTGCAAAGTTTACTCTTCGATTTCTGCGGCTTGAAATGCCAGAGAAATATACGGTCGAGCTGTACACGTGCACACGGGCAAATGTTATTTCATAACGTGCACGAAGCAAAGAGGAATCACAGTGGATAGAATTCCAAGCACATCCAGGTATAACAGGACACTTTGTTAATCGTCAATCCGTGGAACATGAAGCTGAGACGAGTCAGCGAACTTTATTAGAACCGGAGTTCCTCAACTCTTGTCGGCGAGTAACCGAGCTGGCAGACAGTTCCCCGTGGCGGTGGCAAAATTCTGGTGGTATGAATCACCCAGAAAAGTGAGGTACAAAAAAGAGTCTTTATTCGCGGAGGGATGGAACGACAAAAAGCACGCACGGCGACGAAAAATTCCTTACACATCTGACAGAGTGTAGTCTCCACGCATAGAGGCATTCCAATGATGCCACGCGTTTTTACGTGGCTCCGTAGGCGTGTCCTGGTTTCCCATAAAGAACGACAGCGTTAGATCATCGTGTGTTCGCAGTTCGACCACGATCAGTCTGACAAACTGAAAATCGAAAGAAATCGTTCGGCCAACGAGTTCGACGAAGCCGAACCGCGACGTGCGACATTCCTGCAGACGATCGCGCGACACGTGGGCGAGCCTGTTATCTGTCGATTATCGCCGTGGTCACGATAGCAAACACGCTCGATCGACCCACGATCGCGCCTTTGAACGTCGACCACGTCGATCAGAATCTCTGACGACGACGGGATTTTGATATGTGGGACTGATGTGTGGTCAGGAGATCGTATCGTACGTTCGAGGCGTGAAACCGGGAACCGCAACCTCTCTCTGTTAATTATAAGATCGGTAGGTAGCTATTGGCTGTAAATTCGGATTTAAGATTCTAGAATACTGTCGATGATGTGACGAATTTGATTGATTTTCTTTCGTCGAAATTTCACAATTTTATGTAGCGTAAGGAAATTTTCTGCCAATTGAAATATTTATTGTTCCGATACGTTCTTTGCATTCTGATAAGACGATTAATTACTTTGTTCACGCTAAACCACCACCAGACGATCGATTTCTTCTGTCGCGATATTGTAAATGAACTTTCGATGAATTTGACTGATATTTCTTCTCTCATCCAAACTCCACAATTTTCTATAGTGTAAGGAAATTTGGTGTCTAAAATATTTTCAATGCATTTTTTGTATGTTAACAGATTATTACGTGAATTACGACTACTATTTAAAATCGCGATGTTGTAAATGAACTTTCGATGAATTTGATTCATATTTCCTCTTCTGTAGTGTAAGGAAACTTTGTAGCCGATTAAAATATATTTATTGTTTCAATACGTTCCTCGTATATCGACAAGACAATATGTGAATTATTTTATATTAAACGACTCGGTCGATGTATCTGTGATATCGGGATTTTCCCGATGGAAATATTATTCTGCTTAAAAGAGACTGAAGGTTAGAAGAGAATCAGAATGCTTCCGGAGGAGCACTATCGGCACGGACATTTTACGGTGAAGGGCGACGGAGTTTATGGGGGCATTGGAATTCAATCACCTTCGGTCTCAGCCATTATTCCGCCTACCTATCGCTCTTAAATTGACTCCTACTCTCTCGGTGTACGTTCCGTTCTGTTCCCTCGTTGCAACCATATTCGACTTATTGGACGATCGTTGTCGTGTCGCGCCGTGATCTTCCGGCTAATCTCAGCGCTGAATTCTCGACACGTTGTTTGCTCGATCGGCAAGAAAATTCGAAGAAAATCGACTTCTAGCGAAGGAAAACGCGATTGTCGCGTCGTAAAAGAGTGGAAGAGTTTGTAGGAAATTGAAATTCAATGGCTGACATTTCCCAACATTTTTTTCTCCTCGAAAAAGAAGAAGAAAGAAGAAGGAGAAGGGAAACGAAAAGAGCTACGGAATACCTAAGCATTTTTATGCCACGGCATGCCCTCGAGAATCTCGTATTCCACGTTCCAAAAGACAAGCCCACTTTGTCAAAACGTTGGCTGCTGAATTCCAATTCTCTCTTCAAGCATCTTTATGCTTTATCCCTTCGACGGTTCGAGCTATCGATTGGCCCCTTCATCCGAAAATAAACGAAATTTACGTCTATCTACAAGAGGAACAAAGAAAAAAAGTTACAAAATAAAACTCTCCACTGTCACGAGCCACGTGAACTTTATTCCTCTATTTGCGTGATCAATTTCGCTCTTGGACTCTGTCTCCCAATAGCGTGGGCGTAAATCCAGCGAAACGCGCTCGTCGTTAACCTTGCTCGTAGACGCGTTCTTGCGACAAAGCGGAGCTGTTCTATCGCGTGGCTCGCGTAGGCCATTATTTTTAGATAGAGCGGGCAGAGACGCTTTTCAGGGTAAACTTGCTCGCTCGCTGGCCCGCGAGCGTGGCCATCGTTATGCCGAGGAGGAGCTCGAAGGCCTTCTGGAAGCCACGTGACTCGTTTTTCGAATACCGTTAAAGTCGAGAAGGCAAAGGAAGGCTTGGTCCGCAGGGCTGGGTCAAGATTAGCAGTCTAACGACGCTCCCGTCGGTGCTTCGTGCCGTTGTAAATGCCATTTTTAACGCGGTCATCGCGCACCGATTCTTCTGCGTTCTTTTTCATATTGGGAATTTACGCGTTCTGGCTGTTCCAGCCGTTTTTTTTTTTTTTTTTTTTTTNTCTTCAGAAGACACCTGAGTCTTTTAAGGGAAGATTCAAGTAGTGTCGGATTTTTACCGACTAAAACCTCCACGATGGCCGTCCTCTGCACGTTGGGAGAGCTTCGGGGACCTTTTTATACACACAGAGCTCTCCCGTGCTGTTGTCCTAAAGGACAATGTCTTTTTTTTCGACCCTCAGATTAAGAGTCTGATACTCTACCGACTGAGCTATCCTCGCCTAAGTCGACGTTTTCTACTAGTTGAAATATCGTAAGAGAGTTTACTTACTGTTAGAGAGTTAACTTCGTACCCTACTCTAGGGTAGGTAGTACACGCTGAAACATGAAAAAAGCCCTAATAAACGTACGTCGAAAAGTTAATAGTTTCAAAGTTATAAACAATTCTTTTATTTCGATTGAAGCTACTTTGTCGCTTCGAGAGCTATCATACCGTATCTGAATTATTTGTCCATCTTTCTGCTCTTTATATATATTATTATTATTATACATAATTATGTTGTTGTGAAACATAGCATTACTGGACAAGTAACAATTACGCATCTTTGTTATCAGTGAACAATTGCAAAGCTAATAGAGTGCAGTAAAACCGACATCGTAATATCATTCTTCAACTACGAATTACATAAAAAAGTGCAAAATGAATATCCGGGAATCTTGGAAAGAGTGCGTAATTCTTTAATTAACGAAGGTGTCAAGCATGCATAGAAATGTAATCAGAAATTATAAAGTAAATTATTAGTTCCTTCAACCGAAACAGAAAACATTTTACAACTTTCCGACTCATGTTTATTGGGATTTTTCCTCTTTTTTTTTCCATGTTTCGCCGAGTACTATCTATCCTAGAAGTCACGAATCCTTTTTCCTTTTCTTATTGATCCTGTAGCTAATGGGCGTAGTTGATGAAATTACATGGATTTGTACGACCTCGGGCGTACAGGAGTCGTTGAACGCGAGGGTTAATTTATCGCGGAATGCTTATTCGTTCTGCAAGACAGAAATCGTAATTCCGGGGCTGCTCGGGAATTCCAGATTCGATGCTAATGCAACCGATGATAATGATTCTTCCACGTTACGAGAGGCAATTCAGGTATCGCACGTCGAAACTCCCGTGGGCTGGAAATTCGAGCGGAAAGCTTAACTTTCTATGCGAAGCAGCGGGTAACAGGGAGTAACCAAACACGTGGATATACTCGCGGTTAGTAATAAGTCAAGCGGTTCGTAGTTTATTTTGTCCTCGTTTTAAGTATAAATCTCAGACGCCTCTCTCCACGTGGGAATTCTGCTTCGCTTTCTGTAGATGTCCGCGAAAATAAACGGCTGTAAACCGTAAACGCCTCGCGCGTAGCTGCGGGCCACGCAAAACGAAGCTTCCGCCAACTCGATAAATACCATGGATTTCCACTTGGAAAACAACGTTGATCCCGCGCGTCACGCTTCTACAGTCGTTCATACACGACCGTGAAACGAGGTGACGAATAAACGGCAAGGAGA
>NIPQ01120265.1:0-12937 GCA_002806875.1 Lepidotrigona ventralis hoosana
GACTTCAAGGTGAAACTAATCAAGTCCTCGAAGAATAAATCAATGTTATTAATTCGTTAAATTGTCAAATAGCTACGAATTGATCGCCGCGATAACTAAAATAGTCGAAGAAATAAATCGAAGTTAGTAAATCCGTTTATATTTATTGCAGTAATTAACGATCTCGACAATAAAATCGTTCCGACAATATTCATGAAATCGTGGTGTAGATTTCATCATCGTGCGTCTACACCATATCCTTGAGCTACTTCTACGCCATTAATTTACAACAGCTGGAAACAGGTATATCCCGAGATAAAGCCTTACGGTATATCTCACGTTCAGCAACGTTAAGGAAACTCTTACGAAATCACCGATAAAGAACCGAACGGAGAAAAACAAGAGAGACGACGGCTTTTAACCCTCGGATAATGCGCTGAATTACAGATCATTAATATTTGGTATTTAATTTCTTTTTGCACTTCAAATCCTCCCGTTAACGAAAGACTAATTATTCAGAGGAATCGAGAAGTTAGAAAATTTCGAAATTAAATAATGTGAGAGCGTGAATGAATATTACAATGAAAAATGAAAGCGCAATTTATTTATTATTATATTTATTCTTTACATAATTTAAAATCTTTTTCTCGAATATCATTGATATTCGTCTCGGTAACAGAAATGCAATTCGCGGTGAGAGATAAAAAAAAAAAAGCTAATAAAAGAAAAAGGAGTTGATTTAATATACCACCGAGACGAAGCAAAATCGCAAGGAAATCCTTTTCGAAAATTGTTCGTAAGGTTTTTTCAGAGGTATTTCTACCTCTCGTTTTGTCCCAGCTTCTTGGACGACTGACTGTCGCACTTTTTGCGCCCGTTCCTTCAATGATATAATGGAGGATCGAACATTGTGGAACGATGTTTTTACAACGGCGGTAGGAAATCAAAATTTGCGGTAGAAGGAAAAAAGGGAAGAAAAACGGAGGTCTAGAAAGAAAGAAGAAAGGCGGACAACTTGAAGAGTTTCACAGGCAGGAAACGATTTTTTGGTGGCTACGCCAATGACGCGTAGCCCGGTAGCAGATCCCCATCCCACACCTGCAGGTCAGCCCCTGCCTCTCATTATCCCAACCTGATCTTTCGAAAGATATACACTCCGGAGGACTTTCGTTATTTATCGCGCTGGCAACGATCAGAATTTCTAAAGACTTATTCTAGAAACGCCTCTACCGAGCGTTAATCCACGTACGAAATCCTTTCTGATGTAAATTCGAAAGTGGATTTCCTCCTCTTCCACGGTTTCCCTTCATTCTTCCCTTCTTCCTCCTCCCCTTTTTTCTTTTCTCTTCTAGTTTCGTGGTTCACGATGATTTTACTCCCGCGTTTACCGTGTCCTTGAACTGTTTTTCATTATTTTCTCTTTCTTTTCAAAACTTTTGCGAAAGCAATGTCGAAGCATATCTATTGAAAAAGAGAGAAAGAGAGAAAGATACAGGTTTCATATTCTAGAGCTACGAATATTTATATTATCGAAACCGACTGCAATCGATTTTCAATTCTTAAAAGTAAAATTGAAAATTTTCTTTCACGCTCGCCCGAAAGTTTATGATCCGCGGTGAAAAGGCGAAAAGTTGAAAAGTTGCTTGATTCTGCCTGTTTCGCGTGAATGATGGATGGAAGTGAGATCCGAGCGTAGCAGGTCAAATCGGGACCTTGTTTGTTTCCTTCTTTTTCGTTTTTCGACACGGCCGACCGGTTAGCGGAGGCTGATTTTGACTCCGCGAACAGAAGATCGAAGCCGACCTGCTTAGCAGAGTCGGGGACAACTCTCGGACTAGACCCACACGTGCGATAATAAACTGTCTCGTTCCGTAATGCCTTCTAAAATCTTGACGCGAGTTTTTCCGCGCAGAGAGAGAAAAAGAGAGAGAGAGAGAGAGAGAGAGAGAGAGAAAGAAAGATCTACAGCCCGCGAGAAACGAAAATAGAAATTCCTTCGAAAAATCTTCTGCAAAGAATCAAAAGAAGGGAAGATGAAATTTTTTATGAATCCTACACGGACTGCGATTGACAAGATTCAGGGAGAAATCTTTAGGTAAATTACCCCCTTTGACATTAGAAAAAATTAAATTTCTCAGCCTCGTGTTGTCGTTGAGAATTTTAAGCGAAGGAGAACGACATGTTTCGTTAAAGTTACAATTAACAAAGTCGAAGTACAAATGGCAGAACTCGCCAGAGAAGAAATATCTTATAAAGTATTAGCGAGAAATAAACTCTCAGGCAAAGACACGAAATCATCTATAGAGATCATCTCTATCTGAAATATATTGTCGAGAAAATCTTACGAGTATATATCCCAAAGGTGTGCAGAGACACACTACGCGTGATAAATTAAGTTCAGTTCCGCAGCGGTTGTTCACGAGTCCCATCGAGAGTTTACTTGCGATTAATTCGCTCGGTTTAATTGCCACTGGCCGATCAAACAGCCATTACAGAGGGACACACGCGCGCGCACACTTTCCAATTGCTCCCAATTCAAATTTAATTATCACGCGTGTCAACATTCGTCGTGCTCTTTGCGGTCGATGGCGGCAACTACAGCACCTCTTCTCCCCCCTCTCCGTGTGCGGGGGTGCGAGAAAGGAACGCCATACGAACTTATTAAACATATGCCGGGACTGGTTTTACGTGGATCGCCATCGGTGGACACACACGTCCTGCCTCTCCGCCTCGGAATGATAATAGCTGGTAATCCGTGACAGCGGTACATAATGATCGAGGAGTCGAGGGTTCGTAGCTCGCCTCGTAACGAAACTCACCTATCAGGAGAGAGGGGGTCCTCGCCACCCCCGTCGGACTCACGCACTATTCGAATGGACAACATCGTCGCTACTGGAATAGAAAACACCATATGGCGCATGCAGGTGTACTCGAAGCCGATTAGGAGAGCACAGCTCGCTCCGCATGAATTTACATTAATGCGTCTGCGGGATTTGCGTCGTTTACTCGGATTTATTATTTGAGCCGAGCGTGAGTCGGCGAACAGGTAGCGGTGTGGATGAAGATTCGGAGATCGATTTTCAACGCGGCCACGCCGGTTGATTAGCTGAGACGAATTCCTTTTGTATAATACTGCCACTCCGCGATCGCTCGACTCCTCGAAATCTTTGAACTTCCATGTTTCTGAATATTCGAATATTTAAATCGCCGAACGTTTGAATTTTTCAAGTTATTCAAATCGTCGAGTGCCTCACGCCTGCGAATGTTTGAATTTCAATTCTCATTTGAATTTTGAATATCCTGCCTGCGGATGTTTAAATCCATACAGTTTCTACCATTCCAGGTAATTCCCTGCCTCCATTCTCCTGGTGAAATTTCGTCGAAACAGCCCTCCGATTCAGATTAATCTTTGATTTTCTGAGACGTCGTTCCCCCCTGATTGAGCTTGATCAGCCTGGTCCAATTTCTTCGTCCAAATTCTATTTCGATGAACTACCAAATTAGCCGTGAGTTTGTTTGTCGGGAGAGAAATGTCAATAGTTTTTCATTCGACTTTCCCCCGTCCCCTTCGTTTCCTTGCAAATTACCGAAATAATGGAAAACACCGATCCGGAAATACCGTGTGGTCCTGGTCTTGCAGGATGACGTAACTCGTATATTTTGGTCCGGTGAAGCCAGTCGGTGGCAGCACGCGATGTGCCCACCTGTGCGCTTGTGCATTTTAATTTTCGCGATCCCTGCGCGAGATTAACACCGTCGATTAGGATCCTTGTGGACGCATTAATGATTTCCATTAGCATAGATCCATCGTGGCATCTACGTCGGGTTGCGATCGGCAGTGGGAGCCGGCATAAATTCGCCTATGAGTAACCGAGCTGAACCTAACACGTGCCACGATTCGCAGACCGATTTCCTTGCTCGATTTCCGTGTCCGCCATGCAAATCAGCCGGATGATTCGTCGGATGGATGTGCACCGGGATATGTAACAGGATATGTCGAGGTGGATTCAACGAGATAGGTAGATCGTACGGTAGACGAGCACCGCAGTTTGTTGATTTTCGGATTTCTGATGTCTGTGTTCGTGATCAGACGATTTAGACCGATTAAAAATAAGGCTCTCGCTGTTGAACGTATCAACTATTACGAACACCAATTATTTCGACTATACATATAAGCAAAGTTGTGATCGAGAACAATCTGTTATCAGATTTTAATTATGCAAGGAGGAATAATTAAAAACTATTTTTAACAGACATAAATCTGAATAAAACTAAATACCAAGTGCAGACAATTCTAACGACACTAAATGTCAAAGCAGATTAAAGACGTAACTTATCATATTTTTTTACGAGGCACTCTTCAATTCAGCTTCGATTCACTGTATGCTCAATGCATAGATCATTCCAAGTCGAGCGGATTCTTGAAAGGAACATAAGTTCAAACGCTTGTCAATCCTCTGAACTTTAAACTCTTCCACAAATACAGACACTCGCCTCGATAACGCTTTTATTGCTATTTGTTCTACTTTCTTTCGCGTGATAACTCATCCTCTGTCATTCTTCCACGATCCAGTTCTCCAAATAGAGGGAAGAAAATAAAGGAGAAAAAAGGAGAAAGAATCGGAGAAGAGGAGAAAAAAAAAAAATATAAAAAGCACAAACGTCGAAATGATGGCGCGTAGAGGTCGTTTATCAGGCTGGAACGAAGGCGCAATAATTTCTTTGCCGATTTCGTTCGAACCGATCGATCCCTTCATGCCTCTCTCTCTCTCTCTCTTTCATGTTCCATGAGCTGACGACGCTACGAAGCAGCGAATCTGCTCTCGGTCCCTTCCGCGAAGGCAGTCAAGCTGACTCATAAAACGGATCGTTGAACAGAAATCCTGGCGAGGAAAGGGTCCACCCGATCGGTCGGCCGGGCTACCGTGTAATCGAGCGTTCGTGTGCTCGATCCTAGATCCTCTCACGGCTCGAGTAGGATTTCGCGCTCACGATGGAAGCTCCGATGTGTCCACTGTCAAGGGTACTCACGGCTCGTTGCTTCCTCGATCCCGCTCGACTTCCTCCGTCTTTTGCACCGCCATTTTTTAACTTCGCCGCTTCGTGCATTTAATTAAGTTAAACCACGCGTCAGACAGTATATTAGAGGCTTATTTTCTTCTTTAAGGAAATCCGCAAGAATTCGAAAAATATCATCGAGGGTGCAAGGAGAGATCAAGCGTGAAAAGTTTTTTAAATTCTGGCCCTTTTTTTTTTAACTGTCTAAAGTTCTCAGAATTTATATATTGGAAGTAATTTAAAATGTTATCGTTTGGTGATTGAACAACGCTGAAAAATTGTCGATCATATAAATTGTTGTAATTTAACAATTCACTTGGTCTCATTTTAAAGCGTGAAGTTTCCATTTCTCAGTGTTGAGTTTGTCTTTCTTAAAGAATAATTTTATGATGCAGCATTTTTTCGAAATTTGTCAAAATTCAAACACTATAATAATATTTTTTTCCTTTACTAAACCTACCGCTTGAAGATTGAAATCTCCTCTTTACGATCTTTTTCCACCATTTTAATGGACTTTGAAAATTAAGATCAAACGACAAAAATTCGAGAAATCCTATCATTTCGCCACTTAAGTGTAACGTCCAAAGTTTAATAAAATGGTCAAAAAAAAAAAAAATCGTACAAGTTTTAAAGGGTCGTTGCAAAGGGAAGACTTCAGTTTTCAAGATCATGATGGATTCAGTAACAAAAAAAATTTTTCAGCATTTCCACGAACGTTCGAATTTTTTTCAATTCTTTTGAAATCACCCTCGTTTTTCCGACACATCGTTTGAAGAAGACAAATTCAGAACTGTCGAATCTTTAAAATGAGATCAACTGAACGTGTTACGAAGTTCCAATCATTATTATTAATTTCCATCGTTATTTCCACTCGTACATATGTATATTTCAATTCAGTAACTTCTGTGAAAAAAGTGCAGGCCAAAGTTTCCCGACAATGTTTAAATCAACGGAAGTCGAGGCCCGCGAGATCACAGCAAACAGATTCAAATCTGACATGCCAATTTAAACGCATGTCAATTTACAGATGACAGATAAAACTAACAGGGCGTATTAGCGTATTAAAAGTTAAAGCAGAAGAGGGTCGCGATACAAGAGTGATTATGGCGTGTCTGGTTAGCTGTAGGATTCGGTTTGTTGGCTTTGTATTTGGACAAGAGCAAGTGCGACACGTTACACGACCTACGAGCATGTCAAAGGGGAAGCTTTGCCTCTCTATTGTTGTTTCACGTGGAAGGGTTACCAATCGCGCTGAAACCGTCCACTTTTCATTCGTCACGTGTCGACTTTAGCTTTCCTAAACGAACGACACGGTTCGTAGTTCAAGAAATATCGTATCGTATTCGTTCTCTTCTGAAACTATCTTTCGTTCGTACTTCCTTATAGTCGAGTCACTCAAAAAAAAAAAAAAAAAAAAAAAAAAAATTNGAGGGAAAGTTTCTTGGAAGACATTTCTTCGAAACGAGCAAACAATGATACTGAACTGAGATGAAAAACGATGATAGAATTTGATTGCCTCGTGGGTTGAGATTTTCCCGGCTTTTCTTCTGTCAAAAATTATCGAGAAGATTGTTCGAGGATAGTTCACGATTGCTCGAACTCGCGCGAGTTACCTTTATTGCCGTCTCATTATTTCCATTTGGTTTTTACCGGGTCGACAGTGGCTCGTAACGTTTTCATTTTTGCTCGCAGAAATCTCGGTGAAATGAACTCCGGGTTGAACCGGAAACAAACGGTGGGAAATAAAAAGTGTCTTTTATGAGTTAGTTCTTCGCCACGGACGTATATTCCAGTCTGACGCTTTTTCTAAATCGTCTTTTTTTCGATTCACGTACTACTAAATCATGTGATATCTTCCTTCAAGACATAGAATATGATATAATCAAGAGTCTAATCGGTTTTTAACGTCGGATTATAAAATTATTAGGAACTCGTTTCTAATTAGCACATTATCATTCAACCTGTCGAGTTTATAACAGATGCATACATTAATATGTAAATTTATTAAGTTTCTATTACGCTATTCTCGAAGTTCGCTTTTTTCTTTCTTTTTTATTTAGAGCCTACAATTTTATGAAATGTTCCAAAAGTTCAAATATCGAGTCATAAACTTGAGATGAATCTTAAAAATTTTATTTAATTGCATGTTAGTAATAAAAATTACGAAACGAGGGGAAGCTGAAATTGTTTGTTTTTCAAAAGCTTCACAAAATTGTAGAACCTAAATAAAAGAAGAAGAAAATTTTTGAAAGAAACAAATTACCTAATCTAAATTACCTAATCCAAAAAAAAAAAGAGAAAAATTACAAACAAGATGTTCATCCTTAATGAATTGATAAACTCAACACAGTACAATATATACTAGAGAAAAAGGGGGAAAAGGAAAGAAAAAACGACAGAACGAAATAAAGCTGGAAAAGTGGAAAGAGGAAATTAAGGAAAAAAGAAACGAGTCGGTGGCATCTCGAGAGCAATGAAAAACAAACGTTACACGAACACGTGTAACGGGAAGACGTGAGTCATCTCGATTTGCTTGTGAGAGGCGCGCAGGGACGCGGAAACGCGTATTACTACGTAATTTCATGCGTTCGCGCGTACACCTGTGCACAGGGGCAGCGATGATCGTTATTGCGTAAAGTCGTTTGGATATGTCGGTGCAGTACCGAGTCGATTATGCCTCGATCCGATGCAATATTTCACCTGGACGCCTTATGACGTGATAAACAAAGTCATTACACAGGGCGGAACATAAGGTGGCTCAGCCATCGAGAAATCAAATCAGGGTCTGTTGTTTAACCCCGTCGTAGAGGCCGCTCTAATTGCCGCCACCTCCGTTTTCGTTGATTTATGATTAGGCGAGGGCGCGAACCGTGTCATTTGTCACGCGCAACTTCCACTTTCACTCTCGTTTCTATCATTTTTTTTTCTTTTTTGTCCTTCTCTTTTCTACCATTGAAGGGGTGAAGTGGAAATCAAAATCAACAAAATATGGCCTGGTAATTAAGGGACATTCGAGTTAATTAACTTCCCTTCCTGTGTCGTTGTAAGTGGACTTTGAATTTAACGGTAGTATTACTACATTGGTGCTGTCTCACGATAGTAGTTATTATAGCAAAAGCATTTCTAGCGTGTGATATGAATTAACCTTAACTCGCACTTCCGTTCGAAATGTTTGGAACAACACAAACTTTGCCCTTCGAAGATTAATCAATTGAAATTTTTACCAAACGTTGCCAGTGAAATATTTACACATTTGAAGAAGTGTACATGCATGTGTACATAGTCGAGCCTCGCTGAGCGATTCGATAATAAAAATTTCGATACCACTTGTTCCGACTCGAGGCTTGCTCGAGCTCTACTGCGTAATATGCAAATACGTGCACTCGAATTATAATATTCAAATTGAAGTAGCGAGACAAAAATCATGAAAAAAAGAGAGAAAAAAAAACATTCGCAATCTGTTTCTAATGGGGAAGTCCGTTGAGAAATCTCCATGTTCCCTCAAGAAAAATATTCTTTGTTTACAAAAAGTCGGATTGACCGAGTTCTATGGCAGATGCCGTGAACGATCGATGAACGATGAGCGTGAAACGGAGCGTATTGCACAACGTAGGCAAGTACTCGGCGCGGATCGCGTATATTACAGGTGTGTTGCATCACGTCGCCGAGCTGTCTTGCAACGGTGACCGTCCTGTCGATGAGATAAATAATCGAAGCGTCGGGGAGTGCGTAATCGGTACGCGCGCAGTTTACGCAAGAAATTTCACTGGTTGCTGCTGCGTGAACCGCGATCGTCAACGAACCTTTCACCAGCCCTGGCAACTTCCAATTATACAATGCGACCAGATACTCGAGATACGGAATGGAAAAAAAGGAAGTAACTGCTACGTACTTTCCTCTCCCACAGGCACTTCCTTCTGTCACCTTAACCCTCTTTCGCGTGCAGACAAACTGACTGTAAATATTTTCATTGTTCTCGAATTTTTCATTCGCGCGATTTGCAATGCGATAATGCTGATTTGTCGGAATTTAGATGAGTTATTTTAATATTTATAGTCGACGTATGGTGATGTACGATATATACATATTCAAGACGTAGAAAGATATTCGTGCGATGTAATATTTATATTTGACTCGTTAATCGACGAATACAAACTGTATCCCCGTCCAAGGCCCTTTATTTCAAAATTGGAAAAGTTGAAGTGTTCATGAGCAAGCAACTCACGTGCAATTTCGAAATTAACATATCCTAAGAATTTAGCGCAAGAGTGAAAACACTGTTGCCCTATCAAGGGACGAGGGATGCAAAACAGCCCTTTAGAAAAGTTTTTCTTCGTCAACCGAAGATACGAAAAAGAAAAGAAAAAAAAGAAGGGTTCGATCACAGTGAGTATGCTGTCGCTGAAAATCGAGGTAAGAATACTGGATTCAATCTGTCGGGCCGATCGACGGGACAAATTCGAGGACGAAGGGAGGATCGACTGTCAGAGGCTGATGAGGAAGAGCCGAAGGAGGAAGGTTAGGGCAGGCTAGGCCAACGGTGGCCACGGGTTTTATATGGGAAAACAGGGAAGTCCCGACATCTCGACGCCAGCGTGGAAGGGGCCGACGCGGGATTTTATGTCCCGTAACTCCCTCGGGAGCCGCACGTTTATGTTCCATCCTGTCATCATGATGTCCACCTACACGCTGGACAAAACAAAACACTATCCAACTTCTTTTCTCTCGTCCATGCACGTTGCTCCTGGCTTTCTCGCTGTTTCAAACCCTCTTCGTCGTCTAGCAGTCGTCGTCGTCGACGACGTCTTCGTTCCTTGTAATAGAAATTCGTCTGCGACGGAGAAATACCACGCATTTCTCGGACCGGTACCAAAGTCCACCGAACGGTGAGCGTCGTTCTTTCGCCTTTATTTCGAGCCTGGAATTCTTATCGATACGATACAAGGTATATACCAATACTAGGGCAAGGTGTAAGTATATGTATACTTGTCCGTCGACGAACATCGTGATCGAGGATAACTGCTATTGCAATCTGTGTCGCTCATTGTTACAGGAATTGCGACAGGTCTCGCAGCTTTCGAAGAATTATTATTTTCCATGAGTGTTATTATTGAAATATACATTTAATATATATGAAATTTAAATATACGTTTCTTTTGTTTAATTCTTTAAGACGTTCTTATGTTGGGTTGGGGACTTGGGGATATTCTTTTTTAACTTTCGACACATATACGTATAATTTAATATAAGTAATAATATAATTCAACGTAGGTACGCGCACAGATATAAGTATTCAAGCTACTTGAGATCACCATAATCTATCTTCGATTTTATGCGTTTGTGCTTGCTGTCATGAGAAATGTACTAATGTATAATGTAGTAACTTACGTGGAATTAAAGAAAACATGATTTGCAAAAAAAAAAGATCTGTAAAAGAGTTGATCGAGAGTGCAAACCTTGTGAAAAAGTAATAAGTTACATGTAACAATCTCTTTAAAAAACAATTTGCAGATGAATCGAGATAAAACAACAGGTGCGACTCTGATGGCAAAAATTTAATTTTCGACAACTGCCACTACCTGTGAATGTAAGGGCGCTCTTTAATTAATTCATCTTGCGTTTCTGGCTTGACACTGGAACACAGCGAAAAATCGATGAGCGTAATTCGTTCGCTCCCCCGATAAATGAAACCGATGAAAGCGTACGAAGCAACACGCACTATTGAAGCAACTGCCACTGTTATGCTCTCGTTTCTGTTTCGTTTCCCTTCTATTGTCGCCTCTATTGACCCTCCTTCTATTGGTGTTACACAGACCTGATGTTTCAGCGCTCGCGAAACGCGCCTCGTGTTCCCTCTCCCCCATTTTCTACCACCGCTTTCATTGCCGCCTCTCGGTTCGACAGGTTTATTCACCGAATCAATTAGAAATTCATTGATTCGCGCGACATCTCTCTCTGCTGTTTTATTCGCCCATTTTTGACTTTTATTTGAAATTTGATATTATGGATTAATATAATTATGAACGCTTAGATTAATATAGACTCTTAGATCAATATAATGATAGACACTGCAATTATCATTAATAACTACAGGCATTATGTTTATCTAATTTCTTTAAAAATTAAAATTTATAATAGCCGGGATAGTGTGCTCAAAAAGCGACGAATAAAATTACTTTGCAATTATTTCTCTAACTCTAGGTGCTTCTTTATGCTTTGAACACTACTTCCAAAAAGTGAGAAATAAAGTCACTCTGCAATTATCTTTCTGATCTAGAATTAGATGCTCCTCGGTGTTTCCAAGAAAGTAAAAAACTAAGATTACATTGCAGTTATCTTTCTAATAGGTACATCTAGGTTAGACACCTCTCTATCGTAATACAAAATCCATAAAATATTCGTTTATCCATCTTGCACCACATTATCCCAATTATATACTATTACCATTATCATTATTTTGTTGATAACGATAGCTTAATATCCGATAATCGATGACTCATTGTACGCGGCGTAATTGATATTATTATCACCTCTGTTAATGGTCCCCTGCAGCAAGTACAGTGAGTCATCGAGCGTGGATATAAAGCCGGCAGTCTCTCGAAATCGTCCGCCGATCCGAGAAACCGCGGTGAAAGGATTTCGATTCATTCTCGAAACGTTGAATCGCAAGGCAACGGAGATCGCTGATTTTCAACGACGTCGATTCAAACAACGGAGATAAGCGCGCGGATTTCATCGTGGATCGCGACAGATTCAGCAACAGATTTCACGTGTCGTTTCACGCGCGCGAGCATTTCTTTTCCTCCTTTTCCCTATCCCAGGCTCCTCTGAAATTTTAATTCCCGCTTAAACGTTGGCAGCTGGCCCGCGATTCTTTTGGCACCGAGCTAGGGGTTGAAATTTAAGGGGCTGCCTCTCGCGATATTGTCGCGTGCCAGGCAATTCCCGCGAACCACCCGCGATTTATCTCTTCATCCACGAATATCTATCTTGCGCGTGTCACCGTGAAGAATAGCTGGCTATTTCTGATTATTGATAGAAGCTTGAAGGAAGTATTGTACCATCAGCCCCTCGGACTGATATTGAAACGCGTTCGAATTCCAGTGATTTATAATTCAGTGGATTAAGCGTATAAATTTTGATTCTGCTGTTATATTATTAATACAAATAATACTATATTATTAACACGGGTAATATTATTGTTGACAAGCTGGAAAATTAATATTTTCATAGCTATCCCACTATCTGTAATCTTCACGTTACGAACAGAAAAACATAAGAATACTGACGAACCATGACCTGAAAGTATTAATCAAAGTTTCCCCGATGTATTCTCAAACTTTCTTATCAATATCTTGAATCGTAATTTAAAATGAAACAATAAATGTTACTATATCACGGTTAACTTTCATTTAAGCATTCACACAAGGAACGAGCTACTAATCGGGACGTTTTCATTCGATTTAAAAATATGTGGGCCTCGTTTAATTCATGAATTAATTGCACATGAACGTGTAATCGGGACAGGTTATCTCACGGCACGTATCTTATCGTTCACGCGCGCTCGTTTCATTCCGTGAGTCACTTTGTTGACGGCGATTTCCTTTGAGATAGTTTTTTTTTTTAATCACGGCTCATGAACTTGACGAGCAGTTACTGTCTGAGATTCCGCTATATCTCGCGATTTACGACGCCCTGTTTACAGAACTGTGGACTTTTCGTAACTTGTCTAATTTTTTTCTTTTTCTTTCTTTCTTTTCTGTTTCACTCGGCGCGAAACAAATTCACAGAGTTTTAGAATTTCGAATGAATGCTTCTATTATTATTAATTGTAAAATATATATATATATATATATATATATATATATATATATATATATATATATATATATATATCTCT
>NIPQ01120267.1:0-12967 GCA_002806875.1 Lepidotrigona ventralis hoosana
CTTTTTTTTTTTTTTTTTTTTTTTTTTTTTTGGCTGTTCTTTTGGCACGTTGATTTGAATAAAACCAACTAATGAGCAAAATTGGTTTCAAAATGGTCCACTGTAGCTTACGATCGATGCATCGAGTATCGATCGCTGCACAAGTCACTGGAATCTCTTTTAGACGACGCTGTCTATGGAGATCAGAATGCTGCAGAGCTTGGCGTTGTATTTAATCACGACGTCGCCCATTACCTCGTCGGGTTATGACTCTATCGTCGCAGACCGTGCAGTGCATGAATCGCGTACGCTCACGCACGATTCATCCTGCTCAGGCGTACACAGGAACATGGCCTTGCACTTGTACGAGAGTCTTTACAATTTAGCGAGAAGCGTGTCTCGTTTTTTCGGCGTCATAGGAATTCCAGCTTTGTAGTTCGCGACGTTTATTATTATTTAAATTGAAGATAATTTAATTGCGACCGTATTCTGTCGTTCGCGATTCACTTACATATTGCGTAATATGTATTTTTTTCGTCTGCATCTATCTGATCGAGATTTCATATTTTCAGAAATTATTTTTACATAACTTTGTATTAGTATTGAAACGGTTTACACATACGCGTATAAATTTTTTATACGACTTGTTTAAAAATATAAAAATTGGGACATTTGAAAATTTAAGTTTAAAAAGATTCCAAAATCGAGGTAACAAACGAGCTACCTCGATCGATTTCTCTAAATTTAATACTTCAAAATAGACGGTTGAAAATAAACAGAAGACCTGATTACAATTTTCAAATGGTAAAACGAGATGGACGAAGAAGAAACGATCGGTCTAATTTCGCATTTGGGCCAATTGGTAGTTCAAGAATTAGACAAGATTAAAAAAAAAATTTGCTATTTGATTAACTATTGTAATAACAATACACGCGCGCGCGCACGCACACACGCACATATCTAGCTATTCATCGATTCCAGACATCGTACTGCAATTGGTAGTGCAATGGTAGTGCAATTCTCACAAACGCGCACAGTACTTAGTCATTCAGCCTTTTAAATATTCTTGATCATTTCCAATTCGAACGAGCTCGAAAGTCATACTCGACACGAATGAGAAACCACTAGCAAGGATTATCTAGGAAAGGCAAACAAACGCACGAGAAAGACGCTGAATTATAACTGATGATTGGTGAACCCACGAGTGTACCACGATTATTTTCCTTCGTTAGATATTAACTTCGAAATAATCCGGGATAAGTGGGAAATATCTCTTTTATTCCCCCGCGCTGACTGAAAAGTAATAAAACTGGATTACGCAGCGAAGCCCTTGTCAAGTCGAATCTCGTCCCTTCCAGAAGCGGAAAAATGGATTTTATGGTATTGAAGAGGGTAAGAAAGGCTGACTTTCTGACTGACTGACTGACTGATATCGAACCTTCCATACTTTTATCGCGACCGATTCGAATTTTTATATACAGCCTAATAATAAACAGTTTATCTGTCTGTCAAGTCTAAGCGGATTATCGGTGCTTCCCCATCGTGTAACACGAGACGAAAGATAGGAAAGACGCAATCCTTATCTATTATCATCGCCCTTCTTCCAACGCGTCCCCCTTCTTCCCCGCCCTCTCTCTCTTCTCGAATATATACTGCCAACGAATATATGCGTCACGTAACAACAATATGCACGATTTCTGAATATTCATAAGCGACACCTCGTCACCCCTATCGCACCCCTCGCGTAATCAATGTCCCACGTCCATCCTTTCAATTTGTCGGGCCAGATTCAAAGGACTGGGCGAGAATAGGCATCGGACGAATCATCTGATTGATTTCCTTTCTCGACGGAAAAACTCAATAATTGAATTCGCAATACGTATTATCCGATATTATCCATATTTCGAATAACAAATTAGGCGCGAAGAAACTTACAATTACCATCGGGACAAAGAACTGTGGATCAGCAGGCGGAAAATGCGGAACGTAAACATCGCATCGAGTGGAAATTAACGATTAAAATCCCAACGGTAGCATTACCGGGTGAAAATGGGAAAAGGAACGCGGTGGTTCGAGGGTGCTAGTGGACTCATGTGTTCGAACGTTGGTCGCGTTTAAACCTCGATCTGCATTTAAATTGGCCTCTATGCCAATTCACGTGCCTCTATACGTTGCCATGTTTTCCTACATTGCGAGTTCCATCATTTTGTTGTCGTTTCTACCCTTTTCGGTTAGGTTGCCATCGTAAGCCCTCCATTACTTTCGATTCCCTGCCCATTTCCTTAAGCTTAATTAATTATTCATTTATTCGCAGATCTCTTTTAACTAGTCGCTGCGCCGGAAAGAACAAAAGTCGATCGTGTACGTTCGTTTAATTATATTTTAACGAGTATGGGCCATAAACGACGTTGTGTCGAATGAAAGAGGAAGAGAAGTCCAGGAAACGCAATTTCAACAAGGAAATCAACCGTGTGAATCTTTTGCAAATTAACGACAAAGGGGCTAATAAAATGAATAATCGATGCTTAACTTAATGAACGAACAAAATTGCATAATTAATTTAGCTACTTAGCAAAACAGAGGCTTGCGTATGTGCAAACGGAAAAAATTCAACATTTCAACATTTCGGATCAGAAAATCGAACGTTAAAACCACTCCCTGACCTCGGTTTCGTCCAATTAACAGTTGGCAACAGATCTGTTTCCAGATCTGTGTTAATCTGAATAGTTCTCTTCCATTCGGAAAAGAAAAAATTTCTGGTTATTGTCATGTTCAAGCACCTCGTTGAACTTTAGCAAAGCTCGCTGCTCGCTGTACAGCAATAAAATTAATAAATACAGATCGTCGTCTATGAAACGAACTCCGACGATATCTATCCTGGTCTATATCTGCTTTTTTCTCGAGACTCTTCAGTCTAAATGAAATGCATCGTGCAAAACGAAGCTCGCTAACATTCAAATAGAAGGCTAAAAAGGTTCAACTTCAACTCGGACGCGGAGTCGTGATCGTTGAAATTAAACGAGATAGTCTCTTTTCAAGTCAAATACCCGGGTAAATTGCACGACATTTTTTTTTCAAAGCATCCTCCTCGTTAACCTAGTTGCTGGCATAAAATATACAATTCCATAGAGAAGAAAAAGAAATCCAAGCCTCCATCTAAAAGACAAAGCGACACAGCGATACGAAGAAAGAGAATATCAACTGATTTTTCAACACTGCCAACACTCTCCTTGTGGCGGGAGATTGATTATCACGAGTCAAGAAGCGTTATTATTACTCTCGTCTGGCAAGAAGCATTTGGCCGGACACGGAGTGATGAACGAGAGCACGAACAGAAAGTCGAACAAGGTGACGAGAACTTAAGTCGAGTGATAGAGACTCTGACGAAATGATGGGGGTCTGATGATTACAGAGATCAAAGCAAGCAATCACTAGACAACGAGAGGAGAGACTGCTGAAACGAGGGTAGAACTGTGTGGTGCGGTTGAAATTTGTAACAGTGTCTCCCAGTGAATTCTGCTGTTCTACCCCTATCTCTCAGTCTCCCTGTGCTTACACCTACGTGCGTATCTCGACTCTCGAGAACCGGTCACTGAACATTATCCTGAACTAGCGCGGTACCTAGTGATTTGTCATCAGAGAACCGTTCTTGTCCATTGTTACATCGTCAGCAATAGTGTCATCGGTGTCTCTCGTACGCCTGCACACAGATACACCTCTCAACGCAAATCAAGTACACCCTTGAGACGCTACGTAACTGCACCGAGAGTTCTTCCGCACCTTTTTTCCCTCCCCCCCTTTCTCCCTTCCTTTCCTCTTGTGCGTTCTCGTCTTTCGACTGTGCTCCAGATTCTACTCGTCTCACGCTCGGCTTAACGTTTCCGTCGTACGTAACGGACGGAAACGTTCCCATACACCACGTAACGGAGCTCAACACTGAAAAACCGAGAGTTTCGACATTTATGTGCAACTATATCTTACGTAAAGATCATGCAGATCTCCTTGAAAGAGAAAAAAAACAAAAAAAACTTCTCGAGTCTTTCTATGCTTCGTGCATATAACGAAATTTTCAAGTTTCGCCAATGGAAAAAAGAAGTAAGAGGTGAATGTAGCGTTGCGAAAAGCTTCGCTCGGCACGACTGTTTCCAAATAGAATCTTGCAACGATATTTAGCAAAAAGGCCGAGTAACGAGGTAAAATCGTAAAAGGACGAGGGAAGGACGAGTCAGTAAGGCAACGTATTACGTTTAACTTTCGCGACATTTTAATTGGCCGAAAGTACGAGTCGAAACAGTTCCTCGTCCAACCCGGCAGCTAAAGGGAGAAAATGAAACGCGATGGTCGGCTCTCGGCTCTCGGTAGTCGCGATTTCAAATATCTCGCGACGCTGTACACCTCCCCCCCCCCCNAAGAAATAAACGTCTTCTCAGGTTTTCTTCGGAAAGATATTCACAAAGAAGAAACGAACGTAACGAAGTACACGAGAGACGCCAGAAACTTGAGGAGGATGGAAAAGATGCACAAACGCCAGTAAATAACGAGAAAATGAGAGGGAAAGAAAATATGAATTGCCGCCAAGCTGCTGTCGGTAGGAAAAGTTAACGGAAAGCATCACGACATACAAATAGCGAAAGATAAATTTCAAGAATATCGTTTGTCGGAACACTCTTATCCCTTGGAGAATCTCTCGTTCGATAAATTGTACACACTTCTGTAGAATACAAATTTTTAATATTAAATTCCAAAATTATATCATACTTCCTCCACATTCCCTCAAATACCACTTGCCTTTACAGGAAAACGCCACTCTGCGACACACGCGTTTTGGGATTTAATTTAAATCGTCGCGAGAGAGTTTGCCAACTGAATAAATCTGTTGATTGTACGATGACATACGTATGTACTTACGTGTATCCTATAGGAAAGAAGTTCTCTTTGTCTTACTTTTCCCTCGAATCACTCTATCTTTCATCGTGTCTGCGTAGTGTTGTCTTATTCCCGTGAAGAAAGTCAAGGCTTACCTATGGCGGAAAGAATCGTGACAAATAACTAAATCAACAAAGGGAAAACCGAATTATGTAATTATGTAAAAAACGAACGCCGAAACGAACTCGATGTTAGTCGACTATGCGAACCTGTATTTCAAAAGTAAGATCTTTAGCGCTATCAAGTTCGAGAAAGGGTATATTCTGTCTATACGCGACCCTCACGCATGTTTTATCTGCGTGTCGGTGTGCATCTTGTGAACATATATATATATATATATATGCATACTTGCTTGCACCCACAGATACGTGTAACTCAAGACGTACATAGGTTTATAAACGCACAAAATACGACGTTGGCATTAACTCATGCCTCGTTAAATCGTGTCGCTTCTACGTGTTCCACAGAAACGATGAAAGCGAGCGTAGGGAATGCTAAGGAAACACGAGGCACAGTGGCAAGGGACGAGAAATTAATCTGTGCAGTGCGTGGATTTTCAGGGGGATAAAATCGGGGCGATCTACTCGTTCCCGCGAATCATACGAATATAACGTTCTCGTTACGATAAACGTACACATCATTATACACATCTCGCGTCTTTACATTCAGCTGAAATATTATGTTTGTTGCATCATAATCGTAAGTAGAAAAATAAATCGATGATTCTTATAAATGTGAAAAGACGGACGTAGATGTTCATCAACGGCGATTGTAGCATATCGTTACGATTACAATTCGTCGTTCTCCGTCGTTCGAACAGCTATAAAAAAGTCCTTATTGCCACTAAAATATCGCGATATTCTCGCATCTTATGGCCCAATAAATTTTTTCGTATCGGCTGCCGCATACAGAACGTTCTGCTTTCGTTATCGTCGCGGTATATCCAACTATTGGAAATTTATAACTACATGCCTGTCGTGTATCTCTTAATTCTCAGGTTCTAGCGAGAAATTCGAAATTCAACTTAACACCATTCAGATGAATCAACGCGAACGAACTCCGACCATGATAATAAAATAAGAAACACGATACAGCAAAAATCAAAAGACTCGCGTAAAATGCAGAAATAAATAAGTACGTACATACATACATACATACATTTTATACATTATATATATATATATATATATATATATACATACACTTATGTATGCATCAGGAGAATTGACGGCTGCGAATCTTGTCGATTGTGAATCCCTATGGGAGTTGCTTAGTTGTTGCAGCAACGAGCAAATATGAAATATTGATGACTAGCGTTGCAGTCGGGTAACGTCACTCCATTCATTTACCAGCGATGACGACTTGGACGTATCGTGTCGCATAAATATTAAATATGCACCGCTACCGTTACCATCGTATTCCCGACGCGCCGCGCGACGATCGTCGGCTCACGCTCGCGATAATATCCTAGTGTAGTACGTTCCATATGTTCGACTATCGAACGTGCGTGATCAAGTTTCAAATTCATCGAAATGTTTTGAATACGCGACCAGAATGATTCGCGAGTGATCAACGGAGAAAAAAAGAATGGATTTGAGATCGAGGTGATTCGAGCGCATTGATTGGTTGGATTACACTGACCAGTTGATACACGATTCTCAATACAACTAACGACATACCATTATATTTCAGCGCATGTTTCGATTGTCGTTTCGTGAAAGTCAAACATCCCATAAATTAGTTGAAATTGTTGTTTGGACAATACGTACGGAGAAACGAATATTCTAACAGTAGAAGCAAACTGAGGAAACGTAGATGAAACAAATGTTGCCAAACTTTGTAAAACTTATGTATGTGTATGTACAGGGTGGAAAGAAAAGTTTGTCCGTGACTACCATAGATGAATTCTACACGTTCGCTTTGGCGATGGAAATACATGTAACGAACCTCCCGTAAAATTGACTTTGATCTTGAATTTCAACGTCAAAAATTTTTTTTTCATTGTATTCTACTCGTCACGAAGGTAAAACTTTTCCAAGGAACCTAACAGGTCACAACCCAATAGTTTTGAAAAAATGACAAAAGTTTTTTACTCACTTAACACTGTGGACGCGTGCGTTTACAGTTCTGGATGCATGGATGTCAATATTACGTAATGTTTATATTTCGAATAATTGTAACAGTTAGTTTTATCGTCTGATTATTTAGACTCACATTGCTATGATACTCATACAACTATGATAAATCAAATGTTAGTGAAACTTATACGAAAATTATGTAAAATAGACATCTAAGCGTTCTGGAACTAGCACGCATGCGTATTATACGTATGTACCATATGGTAAATCTATGAATAGTGGTTAAACGGAAATGACTTTGTTTGAAAGTTACAAAAAAAAAAAAAAAAAAAAAAAAAAAAAAAAAAGANAGCTGGTTTCTGTGATTATTTCAGCTAAGAAAGTACTCTTTGCCGCTCTATTAGTCGATGCTGATTTTTTTCTCAATCATGAGTGACTTTTCAAACGCGTCTGTTACGGAAGAAAAATGAAAAATATTGTTGATGTTGTCAACGTATGCAATGACAACAACGGTGACGACGATGAAAAGAATGGTACTAATTGAGTGAAAAGGAAAACGGGATAATACAGGTGTCGCTAATGAATCGTTAAGCTGCATTTAAATTCTTGTCTCAGTCACGCACGCCGTCCTCTTGGCTAATTGTCATTCGCGAAACATCCGCGACGGATGTTTGACTAATTGTCTGCTCAGTTGATCGGCATAAGAATAATAATGTTTTATTTCTTTAGCGCGAAGAACTAGCACGCTCATCCGCCTAACGCGAATTCAAGTTGTAATATTCGCGAACGTTGCAACATGGAGAGTTTTTGTGGTTAGAAAGAAATTTCGGTAATGGAATTACGACTTTGTTATTTCCTCGTACATAACACTTTACAATAAACACTACGTCCAATCACACGTTAGTTGTTTATTCATTCGTTTATATATCTTAATTATTCCAATCCTTGCCATTTTTTGCAAAATTATTGTTGTATCGAAAGCTTTATCTAGACGTTTTCTCTAATAGACTGTTTCTCTAATTATTCGCGACAACGTTAATTAAGCGCCAGCTTTTTATGTAACAAAATCTGTCCAACAAAGGTTGTAGCTATTGTTGTATCGAACTTCTGGCCAAAATGTTCCAAATTAAGCTTAAAAAGAAACTACACAAAGGAATAGGAAGCCTGTTGAAACGCGGAAGTTTATGTTGGTGAAAAGACAAAATCCAACCATTGCAACAGTTACATCTGGCTCGGACCAGTGGATCTTTGTGTAAGTACACCAACAACTAGTTGCTATAGAGGAACTACAATTGTAAGAGCTGCGTCCATTACTCGGATGTATTTTCATCTTTAATCTCCACCAGCTCCTTTACCATTTCTTTATTCTTTATTTTTTTCTCCAGATCTTCTTGTCTGCAGAGCAGAGTCCCACAATGTTCCCGCAATGTTCTGCATCTTGCTACGAGGGAAAGAAGTACCTCGTCGTTTGTCCATCTGCTTGCACATTTCTCTTACCAATAAACGAATCGCTTACGAGATCGCGATACTAATAATGAGTAGTCATTGTTGCCAACTAAATGCGATGCAAATCATCTGCACTCGGAAACCATTTAACTATCACTGTGTCAGTCTTGTAGACGCAGAATTGAGAAACGCTGATCTACTGATCTCTGCCAGGAGTGGTGCTTCAAATCCTTGAACCGCTTAGGGTGCCGACTAGTATATCGACTCTCGATTGCATCACACGCATGTCCATCCACATGAACATATCAACTAGCAAGTAACGAGTATAATCAGCGTGCACAAAGCCATTAGAGAATCGAGTTGTATGGACCGAGGCAAGAGAGAAAGAGAGGTAGTAGGAAAGGGAAAGAGAGTCGCTGCTGGTAGATGTATATAGGCGAAAGGGAGAGTAAGGACTTGGACGTGGCACCATATGGCTGTTAGGTTCCTTTATCCGCGGAATCTATACAATACACACGAGTAAGTACCTGCGTGTATCTACGTGTGTTTCTCCTCGCAGGGCACCGATGCGCACACGCACACCAACCATCCAGAGAATCCACTCTCCGACAGCCACAGAGCACACTGTGAATACATGGATTAGCTATTGTTAAGCGTGCGCACGCCTGCCGAACCGATCTTCACATACGTAACGCACGTGCCTAATTAGAGAGGAAGCGATCCGTTCGTCATATCTCCGACGCGCGAATTTAACATGCACGCTCCATTATTTTCTTCATTATTCATCGTGTGAATTCATACGCGTGCGGAATTTTTACCGCTAACAAATATATATTTAATGTGAGCAGCAAGGAAATTTTAATTTTCTTAACACGTCATTTATTAAACGCTACGATGTTTAACACGGTTCTGGAATTTCTTTTCAAAGCAAACTAACATTCAAAGAAAACTACGAATTTTCACTAACGAATTGAACATCGACTCAACATTGATCGAATTGGATGATCAAAACTTTTGAGGCCTTAGGCTAATCATCACCTATACAAACACTTCACTTTATGTCACCTCTAAGGGGTGTCATACTTTTTCTACATTCAAAAATGACTGTGCCTGGCTTCTAACCAATCATATACTTATGAAAAAAATGTATCGTATAACTTATTTACATTTGACATTTCCTATTCTCTTTACCACCAACTAATATGGATAACTGTATGGCTTTATAATCACAGCTTTATAATCTAATTAATTTTTAATCGTTTATTATCTGCAGACTTGTTTCCTTCTCAATGGAAATTCAGCGTTATTACAATCTGGTGACAAGTTCAACTATAGATCTGTATCTTTACTTAATATCGTGTGAAAGTCTTTGAGCCAATTATTACCAAGAAAGCTACAGTCATTCACAATAAAGATCATGCAGTGCAGTCATACATATTTTTGTCAAGCTTAATAGCAGAAGAAAGATTTTGACAAAAATTGAAGTATTAATTTCTGGTTTAATATATTTTCACAATTTGTGAACGAAAAAATAAAAAACAGACATTATTTTTTATTGCAAAAAAGGAATCAAAATTAAAATATGAAGAAAATTGATTTCACAATCAAACTCACACAAAATATAATAATAATATTTATAACTTGCAATCGTTGTGGAATTGATTTTTTGTAATTTTTCTAAAAAATTTAAATTTAAATCAATAAATTGTGACAGTGTTTGAATCACTTATATATGTACATAAGAGACATTCTTGAGTCATTTAGATTTACGTTTAGGATTAGATAATATACAGGGTGTTCTAATATCGGTAGTACATATGAAATAGAGACGATTTTACATGAAAAAACAAATCGAAAATAAAATATAAAATTTCTTTGTTTGCTTTGTTTCCGAGAAAATTGGCTTTGAATATTCCTAATTTTTTGCGCTATCTTTTAGATCTTTTTTTTAATATTTAAATATTAAAAACTCACTTGTCCATAACTCATTTATCTATTTATAAATTTCAAATTTCTGACTATCAAAGCACAATCCCAGCTCATAACATTATTACTTTCACACTCGAATTCAAATTGTTTATTCACTACTCTTCATTTGACTTTCGCCAAATTTTAATTTTCCCATCTGATTTAAACATATGTATCTTACTTTTATCAAACTGAAGAAATCATTTTTCCAAAAATCACAATTCTTATTACCACACTATATATATATATATATATATATATATATATATATATATATATATATATATATATATATATATATTTTTTTTTNTTTTGAATATTGAGATTGTCATTTAGAAGCACATAAAAATTTCTATTGTGAAGGTAATTAGTTATGATGTGTAAAAGTTGTACAGGGATGTTTAATTCGTATAGTTTGATTATCAGAGCAATGTGCCAAACGGAGTCAAACGCTTTCTGAAGGTCCAGAAGTAGAAGTTGTGTAATTCTATTTTTGTTGCGTTGCATAATGATGACTTCTGTTACTCGTTGAAGTTGCTGTATACATGAGTGTTTGTGTCTAAAGCCAAATTGTTGAGGTACTATGAGGTACGTGATTATCGTCTATATGTTGAGAATGTAGTGATAGATGATTTTTTCTAATATTTTTCCAAAAATGTTAAGAAGACTGATTAGCCTATAGCTATTGATGCATGTTACTTGTTTGCCTGGTTTGCGTATCGGAATAGTAAAGCTGCTGCCGCCAGATAGAACGATAGACTCGGATCTGTACTGCCGACAATTAGAGTGATTGCATCTAGCAATTCAAAAGAAACGGCCTTTCTTATCAACAGAAAGGATATCGGATACCACGCTGACATCGCCAGACCGCATACATCTTTAACGACTCGTCAGAAATTGAGAGAACTTGGCTGGGAGGCTTTAATGCATCCACCATATAGCCCGGACCTGGCACTGTCAGACTATCATTTCCGTCTCGCAGAACTTCTTCAATGGTGTTAAATTAGTTTCAAAAGAGATCTGTGAAAATCACGTGTCATAATGTTTTGACCACAGAAGTTCTATAGCGACGGGATTATGGTGTAGCCGGAAAAATGGCAGAAGATCATTGAACAAAATGAGGCACATGTGGTTTCATGTTATTTTCCAATAATAATAATGTACTCTCAATTTTAACTTCCGAGAGCTCAATGCTTTTTAAACAACCTGATATAAATTTTAATCTTCTTTCTTTATTTTTGGCATTCATTTATGGTTTTCATCCTGGTACACGACTTATATTATAATAATATTTTCTTCGATCTGTCTCGACACTAACAAATTTCTATAAATATCTAAATATTTAAAAATGTCAGCTGTAATTTTTGGGATACTTCCTTTTGGATTTTTTTTTTTTTCAAATTATCCATCTTTTGTCGCTCTGTATTAGTTTTTTTCTTTGAGTTAATTTTTGTTTTATTCTTTGAGTGGTTTTCTTATAAAACACTTTATTATGTATTGAATTGTTGAAACATTTCTATTTATTATTTTTGCAGTATTGCTGTAAGACTTTCCATTTTTCATATCAATGAGTTATACTCTGCAATTGTTGTTTGCCTCATATCTCAATAATTTTTATGGAAATCGCTTCAATTGAGTACTCGTATATACTATAAATTGAAAAGTCTTTGTAGAAGACATTTTAAATACCAAACACCACAGTCTCAGTTTGATTTGTTCGATTGCTCTTCTTTGATTGAAGATTGTTATCTTTTCAGAAAGATTACTAGATTCTGCATTCAGAAAAAATATTTTTTAATAAATTTCGAATTTTATTTTATTCTGAATAAATGTTTTTCACTATATTTACTACGCTATAAATATACTTTATNGAATAAATGTTTTTCACTATATTTACTACGCTATAAATATACTTTATTCATACTTTTTTCCTGTATGAATTCAAATTACACCTTTTATTCTGCCTCCTTTTACCTGAGATATGTCACCAACAGACTTTCACTTTTTTTAGAAGTTTTTAAGAATCATTCTCATGTCAGAAAATGTTCAAATCAATCAATGAACAACAAAAAAAATCTCGTATTAAATACAAATGACATATTTCAAATAAATTCATGTAGGGAGTGTCTTTTTCTGCCCTTGGTCCTACAGTCAGGACCATTAAATGTAATGTGAAGAGTGCATCTCCAAGACGCAGCATCGTTAGGCCCATAAAGTAATTGCGAGAATCACTTTACTGACCTTACAAATAGCACGTCTTGGCCATAAAATGACTTACCTTCCCAATCACGTGATTCAAAAATTCAACAAATCCATTTGTTGTTCACGTAGTTCCCTTCCAGTCATTTTCCATTATTATTTCAATAACTGTATTATATTTGCGATTAGTAATGTAGTAAAAAAAGATCTTGGGTGTTATTTTTGGTATCTTTTTCAATTTCGATGTATTTATCCAATATTATCGTATCTTTCAACACAGTTCTTGCATTCATTACCCGAAATTGCATACACTTTTGGAATTCCCAACTCTGTGAAGTATGCAATAATTATAATTATATAATATATATATA
>NIPQ01120286.1:0-12780 GCA_002806875.1 Lepidotrigona ventralis hoosana
GGGAGGGAGGTGGTGCCTCGTTTATCCGAACAACGCGAGACCATAAAATCGCGGCACAATGCGGACACGATAAAAAAATAATTTATTGAAGAATAAAAGTTCGCCGCGTGCACCGGCGAACTTTCTCTCCTTTTTCTGCGACATGCGCGCTTATCCGCGCGCTGCCTTTTAATTAAAATAACGCAGCTTGAAAAGAGAATTTTACTTATATAGCCGGTGTCACGATTGTTATTAATTTAATTCTAGCCCGGTCTAATTGCACCGCGCTGATAATTCTTCCGTCGCCGCGTGTAGGAAAAGCGCGCGCGCGAGAGAGAGAGAAAGAGAGAGAGAGAGAGAGAGAGAGAGAGCGTTCTTCTGATCCTCCCGCTTCGTCCTCGTATGGTCGACGTTGTACGACGTGTTGGTCGTGTAAAACCACGCAGGACAATAAACGACGTAGGAGATTTCCACCCCTTCTTTTTCGCTGGTGCACAGGCTTTCCGCGCTCCACAGGCCACCACGACGTTCCTTTGTCCCGCGGCTGGCCGCCTTAATTATTTTTCACACGCTCAGCCCGTCTTGATTTAATTAACGCGTTGCTGGACCGCTGCGCCTTGGCTTAATTGGGAGAATAATTTCGCGCGTCGCCTTGCGCTCCGTCCTTTCGGCCACTAAGTAGTAGTCGAACAGCAACCAGCGTTTCTCGTCCTTCTCCGCCGAAGGTGGCGACTCGTCAGCGAGTAAACGAGAACCTAGGAGTAGAAACATAGCGCGCAAGTTTGGAACTCGCTGTGCAGCTGACCGTTGAATTGATTCGAAACAATTTAATGGCCAGCTCGTTGCCTCGGATAATCTGAAATAACAATAGACGATCGCAGCTGATTTGAAATTTGAGAATTCGCAATTGTAAGTACACACGAGTAAATCGTTCGACATTTCGGTGAAATTTAATTCGATGTACGAAATGGCTCTGGGCCGACTCCAAAGAAATTGCAGTGAAAAACTTGTTTTCCTTCAACCTTCGCCTACCTTCATTTTGTTCGTTTTCCTTGCGATCTGGCAACTCGACGTGTCCATTGTCTCGCGGAAATCGAAGAGAATCAACGTGGAAGGGTTCGGGCTACCAACGTTCGCCAACGTAAATACGACAGGACGCATCGTTATCAGCAGTCGCAGGGAATGGGTATCGAGTAAAACAAGGCTGTTAATTCGTGGCATCCCTTGCGAGGATGGCTTCAGGCTTAATCCACCCTTGGCCTCCGCGCCGCCCGATATCGATATCGCGATAAAATCTCGATACCGACGTATGAACTCGTATATAATAAATCGGATTACCCGTGCGAGAAGGGACCCAGGCATATGCTATCTAACAGAGGGCAGAATATCATATTGCGAGGGAGAAACAGAGAGAGAGAGAGAGAGAGAAGGATAGAATCGTAGGAGATGTAACAACCCCTCGCGAGAACGAACCTCAGGGGTGGCCACACGTCACGCTACCCTAATGCCGCTCGCCACTGTGGGATAGTTAGAATATCATCGTTGTCTGCGAGAGCACGTGATTTTTCGGGAGAGGGGGATCCACCCTCGGTCCCGAGTCCCGCATCCACGTTACGTTAGCATTGACAAGCTTGTTCTCGAAGTATTCATGACCTTAGCTCCGTGACGAAATTTGATTCCTCCCTTGTCTTCCTGGTTAGGTAACTAAACAGCAGTTTCAGTAAAATTGTTTCCACGTGAGAGATTTAATAAAATTGATCCTACGCGATTAGCCCGTGGAATTGAATTTGTTTAATTATTAAAGTACAGGCATGTATATAATAATATGTACCTAACTATAAAATACGCATATGCACACTAATAGTTCGAGTATTCTCCTTTGCTTATTCACCATATTCATTACATATTCGTTTTATCGTTTATCTGTTTATCCTCTTCGAATGTTCCTTCAGCTTCATTAGAAAACTGAACATTTCGAGTTGCTGGAGAACATCAAATATCAAGGCTTGTCTCGGCTCGTATAAATGCCGAACACCGCTGTTATTTTCAAGTGGTGAAAACCCACGAAACGAAGCTCAGATATCGAGACTTGGCTGGAATTCGTAACTACATATTGGATTCGATCAAATGCTTGCTACTCCTGGCCAATTCGAGCGTATTCCAGAACGCTACTGACTGGCCGTGCCACGGCTCCCGGACGAAAACCCGGTCCCAATCCCACGGTGTGTAAACGCCGCGGGGGTCCGCAACAGGATTCGCCGGTTCTAGCGACCCGCACACAGTCTTGCCAACGATTCTCTGCACGTACACGCGTGCGTCGGTTATAAATCATTAGCAGTGGCGGCGATTAGTCCCTGCGGAGGGTTGCAGAGACGGGATGTGTCGCTACGATGCTTGGCAGAAGGACCCAGAATGACGACGACGACGACGACGCGAGAAGGGAATGATTATTGCCACGGCACGGCTCGTTCAGGGGGAGGAAAATTATTAGTAGCCTCTGACTGGGACCCACTTCTCTCTTACAGAATGCTTCAACACTCTAACGAGTATCCACGAGTATCGACGATTTAGGGGCTCGATCGATCTTCCCTGTATATTTGTTCTACGGGTAAATGCTCGGATTTCCGCGAGCCTTTGGCGATTAATCGCAGATTAGAAGGCGCGATCGAGTAGAGTTTCGGCCGTTCTCGGATACCACAGGGGTGTCACAGGGGATTTAGCAGACTAATTTTGTCAAAGTGTTGCGCGATTTGGGCGGAATGAAGTCTTAATTGGTATTATAGCAATTCGCTTTTAGTAATATTCAATCTTAATTGATGCTGCCGGGTGATCACGGGATTTTGGGGCAATTTCAATTTTGGAATTTCGAATTTAATCGAGTTCGATTACGAATTGGACAATCTGAATCTCACTCGTCAAAAGTAAATTATCGCGATCCATCTTAACCAAGCGATATTATCATTGTGGAAAATCAAACAAAGAAAACTTTACGTAGATTGTCAATGTGAAACATTATTAAAAAGATAAAGCTGCGTATTATTATTATTATAATGAAAGCACGAAATAAACAAGAAAAGATTACATTATAATTTTCGTATCCATACACAGTATTCAAATCTATTTCGAAGTATTGTTTTTATTTCCAAAAGTACATACTCATTAAATATTCGAAACTGTCTCGTTTAGACTCGAATGTACTTACAAAGAATTCGTATTCAACAATCAAGATTTCGGATCAACTTGTGAGTTGCTCGAGTCCAACAGTGGCGCGCGCGATACCCGACTTCCGGTTGGCTAGCGTAAGAATCAGTCGGCTTGCCGTCTCACGATTAAGCTAAAACAATGAAGATTCTTTTCCGGTCGGGTTGTCAGCTGACTCTCCTATTTTCCGACTCGCTTTTTCCTTCTCTTTCCGGACATATTTGCGTTGTCTCCTGGTCTCCTCCCCATTAACGCGTTTCCTGGCGGTTTTCTTGCTCGTTCGAAGGGAAAGATCGTTCGAGAGGAACGCGGCGACGACTTTAAAGTTTCTCTTTACAGCGTGCGTATTTCGCTGAACCGGCGGTTGAACCGGCGCGGTTGTTTTTTTTCTCCTCCTCCCCCCTCCCTCCCGATGCTCGGTAGCAGTCGAGATAAGAATGGCAGAGGAAAAAGGGGTTGCCACAGCTTTTAAATTTTCATGTCGGCGAGGATCCTTATTTGGATTTTTATTCAGCGGCCGAATTAAGGAATCTACGTGAACATTTTCGTGGATATTTTCTGGACGTTTCTTTAGTTCCCTTGTATACATTTACAACTGTAGCATGTCTCAAGTCTCAACAACATCATCGGAGGCTATTACTCGATTCTGACACTTTTCATTTAATTGAACTTCCCGTGATTGATCACAACAACGAAAATAATAACCCTGAATTCCAATAATTTTGTATAGATTTCTATATAATTTACGAGCCGACGATATCAATAGAGGATCGATATGTATAGAATTTGTAGAACAACTACAGGATAAGAAGTTCCTCCAAGTATTCAAAAATTCAATAAAATTGATCGCTATCCCATCAAAAATGTGATAGACTCGGATGAAATCTCGAATGAACTTCAAAGATACGTGCTTGAGGCTTGGTCTTCCGAAGTTTAATGATAACCAACATTTTGATACAGTAACCAAATTTCACCAGCGAGTGAAACGTCCACGTGTTTTAAGGAATTTCAGTCGCTCTTGTCGTGTTATTTATTTATTATTTTCCTCAACGTTTACGTTACGATTCATAAAACCGACCATCGCGTGTGACATTTTTCTAGTTCGCGGGGATTTCATTTTCTCACAATCGAGCTCCGTTTGCCGGACGAACGACGGTTTCAACGCCCGGGGTCAACAGTCATGGCCGTAACTCGCCCCCCAGGAGGGAGGGAAGAGGCGAGAGTGAGGGGGGGGGGAGGTCAAGCTGAAAAGTGGATACGGTCGGTTCCGAGCCAGACGCGGCACGGTCACGTCCCAGCGCCGTAAATCTCCCTAATTCGCTCGTTGAGAGTCCAGAGGCGTCACGGATGCCGTTCGGCCTGACGAATGGCCGCACGGGTTTAATGAAGCTATATAGATCGGCCATTGTTGCGAAACTTAGCCCGGTGGCCGTTCGAACGAACGAATTTCCGCGAGCGAACGATATCTCCTCCGCCGCGTCGAAGAAAAGTCGAGTTGCGAGGCCGCCGGCGCGAACAGCGCGTCCAGGTTGCACCGCGAAAGAAGAAAACTTGGATAATGAGCGCGAGGGCGAATTGATAATTGATAAGAGTGACGGTCTATTATGACGGATCGTCTGCGGTCGTATCCCCTCCCCTCCCTCATTCAGGCGTGCTCGTTCGTTTGCTCGTTCCTTCGTTCTTCTAACGAGCGGGAAAGAGCGGAAAAATTCTCCCGGCGCGTATTTCTTTCGCGTGACCCAAATGCGCGGATCGATGTAGAACGGAGTAGGAGAGGAAATCGTTGGGGGGGGGGCGAGAGAGAGAGAAAGGGAATAAAATCGCGGGAAGGGCCGCGAGGCGAATCACTCGGTGGTTTGCCTCTGAAAACGGAGCAGAGGGCGGCGAAGGAATTTAATCGAAGTAACATCGAGGCGATTCCGTTTGAACGGTCGCGAAGACATCGCGGGAGGAGAGGGAGGAGGAGAAGGGTGTAACTTGGGTGTAACTTTTAATTAAAAAATCTCGAAGAATTTGCCGCGGGGGGAAAGGAGCCGGCGCAGACGTCGTAACGAAGCTTAATTAAAGCCGGCCGTTTTACTTGCCGGTTATGTTCTCGAAAGCGCTCGAGGAGAGCGGGCCCTTCTTCTCCTTGCCGCCCACCAGCAACTTCAAAATTACTTCGAAACCGCTTTAAAACACTCGACGGTACACTTTCCAGCCGACTGTGCCGACTGTGCCACCACCGTTCCTCTTCTCCTCTTCCGGCTGCATCTCCTCTCTCCTCTCCTTGTGGTCTCCTTTTGGGGTGGCGGACAGGTAACTGCATAAAAATCTCGACGCATTCAAACGAGGGCGGATAGCTTCTCATATTACGCCGACCACCATAACGGAATTGCTTTATTAGTCTCTCCCTCTCTCCCTCTCTCTCTCTCTCTTTCTCTTTCTTTTTCTGTACTTTGATTCTCCCCTCTTCTTCTTCGTCTCGTTCGTTCTCCCTTCTTTTCGCTGGCTTGTTCGCTGGCTCTCGTGGCCTCTCCGGCCCTCTCGCTTCTACTCTTGCTCCCTTCTCGCAGCGTATCCGCTCTCATTCTCGTTCTCGTTCTCGGCGTACTCATCTGGCACGGTTTGCTCGTTCCTGTCCGGCTGCTAACGAGACAGCTCGTGAGGCAACAGCCCGGGAGAGAGAGCAGAACCGTCCACCCTAAGCCTACCTTCAACGACCGACCGAGCTACCTAAACGCGTCCAACGGATCTACTAAATCAAGATGTACATTGGTCACGGTGTACATGGCGGTCGGGCTCTGTTATCCATGCTTATGAAACATTGATTTCACGCGCGCCCGGCTCTGCGCTGCTCTCACGACGCACTATACGGGGTGTTCTGCAAGTACAGATGGACTTCATGGACTCGATATTACTAGTAAACAATTTGCTTTGACTCTGAAGTAGATTCATCGTTCGTCGACGAATAATCAAAAATCGCGCGATAGAAAACATGGTGAAATTGGGGACGAGACAATTTCTACGAGCAACGTGTGAGTTTCGACAGTTTTAATGGCCAATCGATTTGTAAATTTTATTGAGAATTTACAAAATGTGAAGAAACGGTGGTAGTAACTATGAATCCTGAAAAAAAAGGATGACGAGAAGTATCTATTAATAAATGAATAAACGTAACGACGTTTTTAATTTTCAAATATATAGTAGATGATTCACAGTATTTTACAAGGTTGCACGCTAAATTGAAAATTTAAGTATCCTGAAATTCGTCAGATTCACCCAACAGCGCTCGGTCGAGGATTAATGAGAAATTGTTTTCGAAACACCCAGTACACGACGATAACTCAAAAGTGGCGTGGCCCGTCGTTGCTCCGTTGAGGTCAGTCAAATTTTCATACCGGTCAAACTCGTACCTCGAGTACGAGATCACCAGCCGCGTCGCGACTGGTTCCTCGTGCAAAACCTTCAAAGACAATTGCCGGCAGTACACGCCGCGAAAACCGAGTACAGAATTCGATTCATCCTGGCCGTGAAATCGGGGGACCGCAGACTAGAGACGTGGAAGCGTTGACCTGTAAACGCCTATATAATAAAACACGGTGAAAGGGTGCGACGACGACGTTGAACGTAAATAGTGGTGTAACACTTGCGACGTTATTTTGGAGTGATTGAACATTATCCTGGCGTACAGAGAAACAGAGACACGCTTCGTCTGATCGAAAACTAAATATCATTCATCTGTGAATGAACTATAAAGAAACATTTATAAACATTTCGTACTTTCCAGTGTCGATGCACCTTTCGCGTATATTTTGGTTCCGTATTCAAGATACACGCGACCTGTGCTTCGAAGTGTGAACACGACACTCGCTCGTGGCCGTTAATGGTCCGATTTCAATTAAGATTCCTCTTGTCTTGCGATACGTCTGTCGACGGTGCGATGGCTCGTGGAAGGTGTCCTCTCTGGCAACGAAATTTCCGGGCATCCTCGATACCATTAGGCNTCTCTGGCAACGAAATTTCCGGGCATCCTCGATACCATTAGGCGGTGGTACAAGTACGAAGGACGTTCGTAGGACACGCACGGGTGTCGGACAAGGGGCGCTGGGTTATCACGTGTGCCACGGATCATTACCCTGCAGGGCCAGCGGTAGGATACAGTGTCCTGGCGCTGAACTAAGATTAATCACTCCGGCCAGTCCAGGGCAATATCGGCCACTATAACGCCGGCGGACGATAACTCGCGACACGTTCCTGCGAGATAAGACGCACCCCCCGGACATGATAGCTCGCGAATTTTCAAACGCTTCAGCGGTAGGATCACCTGGGTAATTAACTGTGTCGCTGATGGCCTCGCAAGCGGCAGTAATTTACACCGCGTGACGTATCTACCATAAACGTGGAGACGGACTTTTCGATATTTATGTAAATTCGCGCGTTTCATCCGCAAAATACGCGTAAATACGTGTAATAATCCTAATGGTGTGTAGGAATGAGAGTGGATTCTTAGACATTTATAGGGAATTTAAACACGCAGAATTGCACAGGATGCAAAAGATATATTTATTAAAATATTTAGCAATTGAAATAGAATGCGCATAGCTGAAAATTGCGTACACGAAACGTGGATTTTTATCCGTTTGTGGAAAATTTTCAAGCAATTTTTAGAGCACGCACTACTTTTTACGTTTAGAAACTGGATGGCTGAAAGATCCAAGAGTTAATTACTTGAGGAATTTCGTTCGTACAAAATGGGAAGACACTTATTTGGTTAGTGTCTCAGGGCACTTATCCTGGGAATAATTAGAAGCGGGTAACATGTTTCTCTCTTTGTCTCTGGCGTCACTTGCAGAGACGTGATTTTACTCACAGGAGATGCATTGTTCGGCGGTCTGGTCGAGAATTTGTTGCACCATGTACAGGCAGCCCCCTAATTTTCAAGCCGACGCATGCATCATTCCGTGGCGGAACTTGTTTCTTAAAAAGTAGGCTGCGAAGCCGAAATACCGGACGCCAGAAAGTCGTTTTGCAAAAGATCGATGGTGTCTTGAGATTTGATACTGCTGCAACCCCAAACTAAAATATGTATCGTACATTATACTCACCGTATAAATAACATTCAAATTTCCTCTGCGATACGTTCAACATTTTCCTCCCCTTTACTCCCTTGAAAGAATTGTTACGAAACAATTTTTATTGGAACTGTAAAATCTAGAACACCGCGATCACTACTTGAATGACATTTTAGTCGAGGGTACCCCAGAATAAAATTCTGAATAAAACCAATAAAGTTCGAGTTTTTTTTTGTCCAAAACCGAAGACATCGCGATCAGTACAGCAATCAAGCGTATTCCTTTTTTAAAATTCTCGATTTAATTTTCGTGAAATTAAGTTCTAGTGAAATTGATTTCATCTGCAACATTTTACGAAAAAGTTTCTGTCGAAACCTACAGAATTATTTGTATCGCCCGGATAGTTGTAGTTTGCAATTTTCGAGGCGACAGTCCCCGTTTTCGAAAAACGATTTTCTAAAGGCAGTGTGTGCGTCTCTGTCACGTCGGAGAAGCAATCCGTATTAAATTCTCGACGACGGCGACGTGTTTATTCAAATATTTCCCGCTTGATATCTATGTGGAGTAAAGAGTTGCCGTCAGGCGCAGGCAATCGCGCACTCTCCCCGGCGCGGATAATTGTCACCAGCAGGAAATTCAGCCGGGCGATAGCAACTTTCGCGGGCTGCGCGATCGGTCCCGCTTTCCGTCCTATTATTCCTTGTAATGAACGCGCGGAAATAGCATGGAAGAAGTTCCAACTTGCCGCGTGCAAACTATTGAAATAAATACTTCGGTTCAGTTCTAATGGCCTGCTGACCTAATTTTTCCGCTCCTTTTCTACTGTGTTCGCTCCTGTTCAATTTTCTGCAATTCGCAGACGTCGGCCGGCGACGTCGTTCGAAATTTCCCGCGCCGTCACCTTAATAGAGGGAATATCGAAATTTTTAAGAGAGAGAGAGAGAGCAACTTTCGTACGTGATCCTTGGTCTTGAAATTGAGGCTTTGATGAAAGGATGAAAGAGTCGCTACTATGCGGAGAGTTTATTGAAATAAACGTATTATTAATAATATCGTGCGTGATATACAATGTACAATATTAATGTAATATAAATTTAGTATTAATTTAATATTATACATGATATATAATATTATTATACATTATTAACAATAATATATTATGAGATTTATAACATATAGTATTATTGTTAATTATATCGAATGCAATCGTGTATAATATATAATATTGCAAACTTTGAATTTATGATAATCTTTTAATAAATAGAACGATTGAACAACATAAATTTGTAATTTATAAAGTTTGTTAGAAAATTCCATTTCTATTATTGTTAAACGAAAGTATCGATACCTTGTCTTTTGTCCTTACATTGTTCTTATGAAATTCTCACGTCAGAGAATTCAGTTCTGTGAATTTTATGTTGGTGAAGTATCAGATCGCTTTCCTAATTTTCCGATGTTTCCCGGAGCCGGGAAAATAGATGGTAAATCAAGGAGGTGCGCTGAAACAGTACAATAGACGAGTCTAGCTTCAGGGGCGTACCAATACGTATTCCCTCGACAATGCACCTTGGTCCTCTGCTAATGTCAAGCGTCTACAATGCCAGGTTGCATTGTGACATACGACGAAGTCAATAACGCGTTATAAACACCCTTTGTACCGAGTCAATCTCTGCCTATTTGTTAAATTTCTACCTGAAACAGTTTCTCTCTCTCTCTCTCTCTCTCTCTCTGTCGATGACATTCTAAATGAGAATCTTCCGTGAAATAGATGTACCCTCTGTCAAACATGCATTAATAATGACCCCCATTAATATTGGTTGCCATTTAAAATTTTACACTTTGTACCAAGTGTCATCGAGTGTCTGTTCCTCAAATTCGTTTTGTCTCTCTAAAAAATTTTAAACTGCAAGGAGAAACGAAATTATTGGTCCTGAAAGGATGCACGAAATCTTTCGGAGGTTTGTCGATTGCCGTTGAAACCGAACGCGATCGCGATCCCCTTCCAGGAAGGGAAAGTTCTTCATAAATTCCATGTTTCTCGCGAAAGTCGGTGAGTTCGTGGCGCGGAGATTCGTCGTAAAGAACACCTGGTCGCGCGAGGGTTCGCCTTTCCTGGTAGACGCGTGTCCACGCATCGTCACACCTGCTTACGCAAAGCCTCGCTCGCATATGCGTCGCGGGGCCGCATCCTTCCAGAACCTGGCGCTCTTTCGTCGGCACGTTTTCACGCGTCGGAGGAACTTCCTCTTTCCTCTCTGGTCGTGTCGTCGCCTGAGCTCGTTCAGAGAGAGAGAGAGAGAGAGAGAGAGAGGGTGGGGAAGAGAAAATAAGAAAAAATATAGAAAGAAAGAGCAGAGAGTGTGAGGCCACGCTGAGAACACAGCTTAAACGTTACGCACGAACGCGACCAGCATCCCAGGCTACTTGCTTCTTCGACCCTCCACCATTTTGTTTTTATTCGTTTTTTATACTTTGTTCAAAGCCTAAAAGCTTCCAGACGATGGCCACGAGACGCTCTGGACGGTTGTTTTACGCGACGTCGTGGAAGGAATATTTTTACGAACGTAAAGGCACCCCCCGTTTCCCCGAATTCCTCGGACACTACGAAGAAAATCGCAGGATTTTTCTGTTACATAGTACTTTCTCTTTGGGAATATTTTTGTGTAACATTTGTAGAACACGTGAGACAAAAATCTGACCACTGTGAGAATCATTTGAAATTAAGTTTTCACCCCCAAGGTTGCTTTTTCGATCATTATTCCTCGTAAATTAGACCTCACTTTTAGAATGCAAAATTATATTTACCGAGAACGACGAAGATTAGCCATTAACATCGCAAGGAATATAAAATATTTAGTACAAATACCTGAAATATTAGTAGTAGTACAAAATCGTCCTCCAAATAATCTCGTCGCAATAATAGCAATTTTTATTCATCCATCCCTGAAATCGATTAAAAACGAGCAAATGAAGCCCCGGTGTATCGCAAACAGGAGCTAGAGCTTCAAGACTTCGGGCCGCTTCGCCAAGACTCCGCTAATTGACCCTAATCATTTCTAATTGCTGTCGGGAACTTACTCGAACGGTAAGAGGATGAAGAATCCTCGCCGGTTCGCGAAGAATTTCGAGGTCGACGTAATAGGATCTGCTCTCCAGTTATCGAGCTCTGCCGTGCTGCAGACCGAGCCGTGTACGCGGACGTTCGTATGAATGACAGGCTCATTGAGCTTAGGGGAGGGTAGCAGCGCGGCGGGGGTGTCCTCGAAACGCCCTCCAGCAGCTACCGGGCCCGAAAACTCGGTCCCACGCACCTGGGTCCCTTGCGAACCGGCCTGCATGGGGCCCCTTTGTCATGCTAATGCCACGCACTGGCCCACTCCTCGCGTTTCTAGCCCCTCGCCCACCCTTCCACCAATGGTTTCGCCCCACTACTCTCGCTTAGCTCGTCGAGCTACCCTCGTCGAGCATAGCCAGGTGTTCGATTCTTGTCCCCGGAGGAGTTCCTCGGGACCCTCTGTCACCCGATCGCTGCCCGATCCACGATTCCGACTGAGAAAACCCGAGAACCTTGACACAAAAGCGGGAGGGTAAGGAGGGGGTTGTGGAGCACGCGCGAATATTCCTGTCGGAATGGCGTCGCCGTGTCGGTGACGAGCTGATATTACTGGCCGTCATGCTTCTTGCGGTCACGATCGTTGCGTTGTCAGCGTTCGCCCGAGGAGTTGGGATTTTGGCCAAGAAACTGAAACGTTTTATTTAGGAAATACGGGAGTATTTGATAGAAGTGCTTTACTGTTAGTAGAACTTGTCAGTAAGTTGGAAAACTTGTGGATGCAAATGTGCAAGCGATGCGGATAATATTTAATACTATGATAATTTTTATACCTAGGTTTTAGGGTTTTTAATTATCTTTACGAAACTATAAAATTGCTGAGGGCATCTGTTCTTCTGGAGAATATACAAGAATATGTATGAAAGAGCTGTCTGGTTAGGTCCAGAATGTTTGTCTGTGTCATTAGAAATTATATCCTGTTCTGTAGCAAAATGAAACCTCCTTTCACGAAGTTTGGAAATCAATATTATTTTATAAAATAGAATACGAATAGAAAGAAAAGTAAACTTCAAAAGTCATTCAAATTCGAAGAACAATTTGACCAACAGTAAAGAAATTCGCAAGTTCTCCATACGAGTTCACCACGCTCTTCAATTTATGACAAATATCATTACTCGTGTATTGCGGAAGAGTAGGGGGAATGAGAGATAGCTTATCGAAAGGGGGAGGGAAAGACGAGAGAAACGCGAGCCGAATCCCACGTTATCGCGAGGAGAACGCGCAACCTGTTGAAGCTCGGTTAGACGACACTGTGGCAAGAGCAACGACGGGGTTGACAACTGCGGCGTGCTTGCGAAAGCCGCGTCGCAGAGGCGCTAGTTTCCGGCGCGTCGATCTGTCGATACCTTCTCAGCGAATCAATTGGCCGATGGAAAAGGAGAATTGCCAGGCCAACGGAGAACGACGTACGATTCTCTGTGCGATATATCGATG
>NIPQ01120292.1:0-12995 GCA_002806875.1 Lepidotrigona ventralis hoosana
TGGGCAGGCTTCAGCCTCGCCGATTTTTCTCTGCACCTGCCACGAGGCGATTATTCGAACCGACTGGCGGGCGGTATGCACCGTCATGGATCCAAGTGAATCGGCGGTCACTAGCGTGGGGGATTCGAGACTTAAAGGTTGGTTCACGCGCATGCCAGCTCACGTGACCAATAACCGGGAACGAATTGACAGTCGGATCCAACGTGTGATCGATCGATATCGGCATGCGAGACGCTGTTGCTGTGTCTGGAAAAAATGGACTGATAAATGAAAGACGGAAAACTAGGAGAACGAAGGTGAACGCAATACGTTTGATGTGGTTGGTAGTAGGGTGTCTCGGCGCTGTTGTTATTCACGTGACAGCTACTGTAGCACCATCTGTCGGTAAATTGATAAAATCGAAAGAAATTTATAAGCAAAATGCACAAAGCTTGATGAAAATTTGTCGAGTTTTATATTATTGTTATTATGTAACGAATACGTTGTTTTCCAACATTTTCATAATGTTGCTTTGACGAACACATCGTAATATCAGCCATAGTTATTCGCTGCAATTGTCACTTTTTGAAAGAAGAGACTAAACACCTGTTGCAACTGCGAATTCGATCACTCAAGAATTACAGTAATCGATAAAAATGCTATAAATATAAATATTAGAAACATTGATAATTTTATGTGAACGAGGTAGGAAAAAAGATTTTTTTGCATCATAGTTTATATCGGAGCCTAATCGTTTGAATGACTTTTATTAACCATCATGCATCGAAATTTTGTAAATACGTAAAGAACAATTGAAATTGTATATTACGTTGTGGCACACAAAATACTTGATACCTCTCAGAATAGACAAATTTTTGAAATTCAATGTATATGTTTATTGTTTGAGGAGTGAAATTCTACTTTACAACTCCAGATACTTAAATATCTGTACAATTATTTGTGACGTATATATATACACATAGGCATATATTGGACAACTATCTACGTATGTAATAAAATAAGCACGTTCACGTTGAGTGGTAGCAAAAAATATTTCTTCAAACTTACCAAATACTTTGTAAAAAGAAAAAACTATAGCATTAGTTCTTAAAAATGTATTTATTCAAATTACGAATTAATATTTATTATAATATGGATTATAAATCATAAATTAGAATTTTTAGTATTTTGTTTAAATGCAATTATAGGCATTTATAATTACTAAATAAATCATTGCCAAAGCAAACATCAATAATAAATATGATCTAGTACGCGAACATGATCTACTCGAACAATCGTCGTAATGTCAATTTAAAACAGACAGGTAAATAAGTACCTATCCAAGTGTAACGCGATAAAAGAAGGTAAATCATGCGATAACAATGGTGACGAATCTTTGATAAAACGGGCATGAAATGATTCGAGTTCTTCGAATACGTTTATTACTCGAACAGAATGTTTCTTTTTCTAAAAGAGAAGCCGTTCTTTGTCCTTTTCCCCCTTTTAAATAAGAACTTATCTATATAAAAAAATTACTCGCTTGAATTTAAAAATGTTTTATCTTTGTTGTGTGAAACCATAGAAATTGTAATTCTAAGTAAGTAGTGAGCCAATTCCGTGTGTAAATGAATAACTAAATAAATCGTTCGTAATTATTTAAATACGAAAACGCATCAGATTTATAAGCATAGGAAATGCATAAAAAGTTGCAGAAAATTAATTAGATGCACGTACTGTTTACTTGTTCATGGTTCACAATAATAACACACGTGTTTGCATATTCAGTCGTCTAATTTCTGCCTGTATATCTTCGTATTTTACCGATGACTAATCGCGATGATTGCACTATGTATAGGCACGTCATGTTGCACTTTTGTTCTCTACCAATTTTACACTTTTGTTAAATATATATGTTCCTTTTGAAAATTTAATCTTACAGAATGATTTTTATCGCAAATATATACAAGAGCAATAGAATTGCTCATTTATAAGAATTGATAAAATTATTGGCTCATGGTATCGAAGCTTTTAAAATTCATATCGATTTTGAGTAACATTCCTTATCAACGTTCACTTCATAGCTGATAATTCGAAATAAATAATTTTTCAAACAAGTTAATTTTCTCTTCGATTTCCAGTTAAATTAATTAATAATAAAAGATGAATGAAAATTGAATTAATAATAAATAATAAAAGGTGTATTTCTCCAAGTACCAAGTTATATTTATTGAGGCGTAGGGCCATAGGAATGCACGGTACGATCCTGAAGGTCGAGCGTGGTGGATGCGCGAATCTGGATGCGCAGTGGTCACCGTAATGGTGCGCGATGCGCAAGGCGGACGTAGCGGTTGTTCGAACAGTAGTCAGGTATAGTTGCCGTTGGTACGTTGTGACGCGGTTAGTTTGTTATTGACGTGGTTCGTTTCCGTAACGCGTAGGATCGTGCAAATGGAAACGCATAATGCCAATTGCCGGCATTAGGACAGTGACTGACACGTAGATTTGTTTCTCGATAGGGCATCGAACGACAGATGAATATTTGTAACCGTTCGCTGTGACCGAGTCGAGCAAAATGTGGAGTCCGACACACGTTCAAGTGACAGGTAAGTGTTACTTGCGAGCAAGTTTCTCAAACGCGATGGATAAAAGAAGATTATTTACGCGGCAGGTGATTCGCCTGATCGAAACGCACGCATTGTAAACCAATTATCATCAACACGTAGGCTAGGTTACATATCCTTCGTCGAATGTAGGCGATTGAAACCTTACAATCTCGTTGAACAATTCCAGAAATTTATTTGTCAAGAAAGCAGGTGTGATGCACGTCTCTATAGCCAACGACGCGTGCCTTACTTCGAAGCGACCTCGTTCGTCGTGCTACGGTTTTTAAATGGTTAATGCGATCATTTCTCTTGGCTAACGTTTATCGCTGTAAATGAAAAAAACGAATGTCGAGGGAAACGTTCATCGCGTCGAAGCGTAACGCGATGAAACAGATTAGGAAGAGGACGGTGAAAATCCGAATATCTTAAAAAAAAAAAGGAGCGAATGCTCCTCCAATCGCGCGAAGAGATAGCGATCTTACATGCGCATAACTTGCGCACTTTAGTTCTTTCGATAGATGTAAATATTTTCACTCTAGGCGGATGTTTCGCCGAGCACGATTCTGCGACGTCTCTGAGTCGTGCCAAAATAGAGGCCGTGTATTTAAATCGCGCGCCACCGACCGCCTGAACACTGGTCCGCTTATTTTCCTCGACGAAATTCGGCAAAATTCGCACGATGAGTGCACGCCAATGGTGCAAAAAAATTTGAGAAAAATATCCTTACCAAGGCCGGATTCTATCTTCGTTGCGGTTTCGTTTGGACGATCTTTAAAGAAGATCGTCTTTCTCGTCAATTTCAACCTTAGTAACCAAGTAAAGTGTCACGAGTTGACGAGGAGCATTTGATACTTTCGTTTCGATGCAAAATAGGTAGAGTGTGAAAGCATACGTAAGAGCAGCTGACGTTCCCCTTCTTATTCGTGTATTGGTATATCCTCTTTTTCAGGATCGTAGTTGTATCCTTAAGGGCCCGTAAATTTCTTTCGTTTGCAAATAAAGTCCTAAATCATATGTTTTGTTTTATCATGCGCGAGGGATCGATCGAAGAAGTTCGATTGAATCTCTTTTATGTATGTAATTTTACGTATTTTTAATCAGGTTCGGTGTAAGAATCTGCACGATATTTGCTATGCGCTACATGGTTGCAGAATTTTCTACTCATGGAAGAAAAAAGTATTCCAACTTAATTAGCTGGGAGTCCCGGACCGTTAAGAATGTTCCTCTCCGAGTAAACGGTATTTGGCTGCTTCGTCTGTAAGTCGTCGGGTCGTGGAAGCATGTGGCGAGAGAGCCATGATTTTTCCCATCCAGTTGGCTTTGTTCGACGAGAAATCGAGGAAAACGATACGACACGATACGATACCATACCATTTTACATGATACGACTGTAGAAGTAATCTGTTAGTCATCGAATACGTTTCATGTATCGTTGATCAGGGTACGATGCAATTGCAAATGTTATTATAGGTGGAAGCTCCGTAGCAGAGATTCCATCCGACCGTTGACATATATTTCGTTGCATAAATCAAATGTTACGTTATTTGAAATGCTCGCTGTGATATATTAAGCGCAGTATTTATTTCTGACGTTATTGCATCCTTCATAAAAAGAGGCATTACGGGATGGTCAAAAATAACAATTAGAGCAACAGTGCGCTAAAAATGAGATTTCGCGGTAAGAATGCAATAGAGTAGCTCTATATATATATATATATATATATATATATATATATATATTATAAAATTAAAATATATATTATATTATAAATAATATATTGTAACATTGAAAAAATATATTTTAATTGTATATATATTATTTATATATAATTATGTTATATATTATTTAATAATAATATATTTTAATATTATAAATAATATTATAAATAATATATTATAAAATTAAAAAAAAAAATATATATATATATATAAGTTGGTTATGATACGTATGCTAGTTAGTTATGATACGTTTTTAGAAAATATTATTTCACACATTATACATCCTAACAACGATTTTGCATCCTGGCCAGATGGTAGAACGTTTTATCGCTGGTAATAAAACACGCATACGGGGCGCGGGCTATTTATCCGTAGCTACGCCTCTTTCTCTTTATCTTCTTTCTGACAATGAATGCAAGAACGTTTGGATGAAAAAAAATTGTTCAGTTTCTGCACTTAGTATCGTGTGTCTGTCAAAACTGTAACATATAATACCGCATTGAAACTTCATAGCATTAACAATTTTATTTTCTTTTCTTTTTCTCTTTCATTATGTTTCTTTTCTGTAGTTTTATGCTTCTCTGAGAAAACTTCTTTTCTTCTGTTTACAGTTCAAAGAGGAAAGAACTTATTAACCAAAGGAAAACATAGTAAGTATCCTAACTGACACAATGGCACATGTTTCACACATCATCACGTCAGGTACCACTTGTACAAATTCAATCAATATTACTAGTGAGATTTTTATAATTTACAAGTATGTGAATAAAATAAAGTAAGCAAGCCGTATGAATTAATTCTACAAATTATACGGTTGTCTATAATGTTATCTGGTCATTCCATAGGTAATGTCGTCCCTTACTTTGCATTCTGAATGTTTAACAGTTATGTAAGTGACAGTTGGAGGAATTATACTTCCACAACTTGCATTAATATAGAAATGCTCGATGCACATTATAGATACAAATTTAAATAGAATAAAAAGGATGTAAATTAAAAAATTATGTTGAAAATTGAGATTGTTACGTTGCAACTGAAAATTATATTATTATGATAAAGTACTAATTAATAAAATATTAAGAAAGGGTAAGATATTCATAGCAGGCAAACCTGAAAAATGATCGAGAAACTGAAATGTAATATCACGTGCAGCAGGTAATTCGTTGTTCATCAATAAATATGATGAAACATTTATGCTTTAATGTTACGCACGTAAATACAACATTACTCGTGAAATGACCTAATACTAAACGACCTGGAAATTATAGTCGTTTTAGCAGTTTTTTTACGTCATACGTGTCAAATTGTGGGACAACGCAAGCAATTCGTTGATGTCAGTGCTTTTTCTCTTTTTTCCCTGTTCTTTCAACGAGGCGCGTTTAACCTCAAAACAATGGAGAATGAATATTTATCTAGAAAATCTACAGAAAATATGATCGTCCAACCAAATACATATACGTACACATTGGTTTGCTCGTGCGGGTATTTGCGATCTTTTAAGATCTAAAAGCACGATCTAAAAATTGAAAGCGTCGTCGAAGAAATTCATTCGTACGAAATATTGCACTCTGTGCTAGATGCGAGAATAGATATCTCGCACAGAGTTGCAAAACTTCAAAAAGAAAATGATTCTATGATCGTGGGAAAAGAGAATTATGCGGTCAATAGGTAGACATTAAATGTCCCTACGAGATGTTAATGTAGTCACGTCGCGTGGCTTGTTAATCCTAACCTTGTGTGGTTAACCTAACCTGTGGTTGACCGGTCTCCACCCACGTTAATTACTTCAATCTAATAACGCAGAGACCAACGATTGTTTCGTGACGATCGCGCTTGGCAAGGAGAAGTATCAAACGTCTGTGAAGGAGAAAGCGCCGAAGGATGTGGAATGGCACGAAGAATGCGAGTTACTTATACCGGAACAAGGAAACACCGCGGAGATTGTCCTTACGGCTCTTCATCGAAATTTCTTGGGTGTCGACGAATTCCTCGGGACTGTCAGCATACCTCTCTCCAGCTTCGATGTTTACGAGAGGCCAAGGAACAGATGGTACGTTGTCTGATTTCACTTTCCCCGTCGTTAATTAATCAGGATTACATTGATTAGTGTTGTTGTACGTGATTAAATTGTTCGTATCGCACGTTGTGCCTCCTTGTGTTGAACAATTTTTTATAGAAACATGTTTCTGAATTCCAATCCTTTAGATATAATATTTTCTGTTTCTTCATGACGGTTAAAACGTTAGAAAAAAATCGGTGAAATTGTCTTTCAATAAAGTTTTATATACATATATATATATATCAAAAATCGTTAATCACATCTAGGTATACACTGGGGAGCAAACCAGGCAAGGAAAACACGAAAGAGAGAGGGGAGCTTGAAGTGAAGATTGGTTTCATTGTGAAAGCTGGCAGTTTAACCGACCTGAGCCACAAAGAGCGTCACAAAAGTTCTCTCGGCCAGTTATCCACCGCTGCTCATTCGATCGGCGGAAGTTTACTAAGTATCGGCAGCTTCGAGAAGCGTAAAAGTTTGAAGAAACTGGCTAAATCGATCGGGAATCGCGTGAAGGGAAGGAGCAAGCATAATCTGGACAAAGGGGACGACCTGAACGAAAGAGACGAACGTAAGTTTCGAACGAGACAAGAACCTGGAGAGGCTGATCCTGGCGTGATTAGCGAAGACGAGGATGAATTTACGGTAAACGGGGATTTGTCTCTTGGGATTTTTCGAACAGAACATTTTGGTATATAATTCGAGTGATTGTAATTGTAATTGTAACTGTAATATTTCAGTTTGACGATTTGTCTCACAAAAGCTCGGCATCGTCTCTAAACGCTCCGGTTGGCAACAGCAACAGTGTAGGTTCGATTGCTTCGAGCAACTCCTCCAGCAACAATTTCGAGGCGCACCAGCTTCCACCGGCGCCAGCAAACGCCGCACCGAACAAACCACCTCGATTCTCCATGAGCGCTTCGACCACCTCTTTATCCAAAGTGGACAATATCAAAGAAGACGAGTGGGGTTTGAAGCTTTATGGTAAACAAGTTAATAACAATGTCAAAAGGTGACTAAAATTGCTTTAAATTTGCTAAAACTTCGCCTCGAATAGAAGCAATTGCGTTAATGCGTTTTTTTTCTTTTTCCACTTATAGATGGGAAAGTAAAGTAAATCCAAAAATCGTGATAGATCAACCAAAGGATGAACATCGGGAATCGTCACCCGTGCATTCACCGTCTTCGACTTTGAAAGGTCAAGAAGAGACTCCAAATCCCGCACCCCGTGAAGTACTGCAAACAAAGAACAAACTTGAAGAGAAATTTATATCGAGCAAGGAGAAGAGTATGAAAGAAGAGAAATTTAAAGAAAAGAAAGAAGATAAAAATAGCTGTTGGAGTCCTAAAGATGAAAAGCAATCGAGGAAAGATAAGAGGAAAGAGAAGGAGAATAAATTTAAAGATTTCAACGACGACAATAATTTGTCCGGGGAGAGAATTATCATCGGAGGTGAAGATGCGATTAGAACTACGTCAATAAAAAGCCACTTACCGCACGAAGTCCTCGCACAGTTTGAAGGAAAATCAAGAGAGGTAATTACGTCGTATTGTTTATAAATCGCTGGTTCAAATTACAAAAAAAAAAATAAATAAATAAAAATCAGAATAATGTGCAACTATTAAATTTTCCCCACGCAGGATCTCATCGAGTTGACGCTACAGTTGCAAGCGGAAGTAACTGAAAAGAAAAAACGCCTAACCGACTTGGAAGATTACATAGATGCATTATTACTGCGAGTAATTGAATGTTCGCCACGTTTACTGCAAAACCCGTATCAATCACAGAGACGTTTGTCATCGCCTGGTCATCAGTAGATAATTAAACGCTTTTTCTTCATTTCGATATTTTCTAATGTTAATGTTGAGGTTAATTACATCGTTCGAAATAATTGATGATACTTGCATAGTGCTCATCCAACATATTTCAATCGTTTTATATATATATAACTGCAATTACTTTATAGTTCGCTGGCTTTAATTTATTTTCAACTAACAATTAGAATCTTTAAGTAATTTGCATGTTTTTTTTAACGACATCGTTTTTTTTTAAAGTGTATAAACTTTTGTTGAATTTTTAACGTTTTGTTATCGTTTCAGAAAAGAATGTTATTAAAGTTTATATACATATATTATATGTATTTACAAGTTTATATACATATATTATACGTATTTACACATTCACACACATACACACACACATACACACACACACACACAGAGTATGTTTCAAAAAGGCAGTGAAAAAGTGTGATGTTTGTGCCAACCATGAGAAAAAAAGAAAAATATCAAATACTCCCCTAGTCTTCCCGATAGAAATGATTAACGATCGATCCAAAAAGTGTTATTTCCGTCCAAAGTACAATCCCAGCAACAAGTACGATTAAAATATTTATATTTTTGAATATTTACAAGAGAATTTCTTCGTACAATATGTATCATATTTTTCCAAATATATTTAAAATAAACATTAAGCTATATTATACGATCTAATTATTCGTGTTAAGATATCTTCGATATATACGTATAATTTGATAACCTTGCATTACGTAACATTTTTCAAAAGCATAATTACATTGTATATAAACAGTATACAATAATAATGGATGGTATAATAAATAGTATTGTTGTATAACCAAATGAATACGTATATACTTCGGTACGTGATCAATGTTTGTAGGTTGTATAGTCACTTGACCATTATTCATTTTAACGTAGCTACGAAACTCGAAGGTAACGTGGTCGTTTCGTGGAGAGATGTCTGTAATACGATAGTTCGTTCGTTTGTGTTTTCATCGAAATTTTTCTAATAATTTGTAAACGTTAACACTTTATTAACAGCTAACGATGACGAACGATGTAAACGACGACAATTTCGCCAAGTTAAATGCAGTATCTGGTAAGTTTTAGCACTTTCTGCCAATATTGCCTCTTGACACCGGCCATGCGAGGTTAGGTTTCTCGAAACACGATCGTTGTAGATAGCATGAGGGCATCGCGAAGTTTTAAAAAAAATTCTTTCCAACGTTTACATTGCGTGTAGACCAGTAAGTTTTATTCGTTACGAATAACGAGAAATATTACTGTAACGATAATGCTTTTCAAAAATTTTAGGAACGGCCTCAAGTTACGAATCTTTTGCCATATATACCATGCCATGCAAAAAATACAATTTATTTTCACAAGTGTATAAATATATATACATATAGGTTGAACGAAATGCCTTTCAATTTTGAAATCTAAATAGAATAGAGAAATAGGCAATTTAAAGACTGTAAAATACAACTTACAGATTCATCGAGGATGGAAACGTGTACAGCAGGTCCTGTAGTCCTGTATTCAACCGCGCAAGCATGGGTAACACAGTTTCATCGCAGCCTTATGCCTGCCAGGATATCAGAATCGTCCGACGAAGAAGATTTTTCACAGCATCAGTTTGAAGATGACTTGGAGTATCTTAGGTCGTTGGACCCAAAGGAGTGGAAAGATCAAGATCATTATGCAGTGCTAGGCTTGAAAAAGCTCAGGCACAGAGCAACCGAAGATATTATAAAAAGGGCTTGTACGTAGAGAAAGTTCAAAGTATACTCTGTAAAGGAATGTAGGTGTTATATCGTTCACTGTCTTGCCTGATACAATGATTAACCCGGTTGAGGAGTATTTGATGCGTGAATTACAGATAAGCAGAAAATTCTTAAACACCACCCTGATAAACGGAAGGCTATGGGCGAGGAAATCCGAGCGGACGACGATTATTTCACCTGCATAACACGGGCCTGGGAGATCTTGGGAAATCCAATGAAACGGCGGAGTTACGACAGCGTGGATCCGTACTTTAGCGACGACTTGCCAGACGAGAAAGACTGTAAAAATAATTTCTACGTGGTAATGGGTAAAGCGTTTAAAGAGAACGCCAGATGGTCCACGAAAAAGCCAGTACCGCGCTTAGGTGGACCGGACACACCTAGGGACAAAGTAGAAAAATTTTACTCGTTTTGGTACGATTTTGATTCGTGGCGCGAATATTCTTATTTGGACGAGGAGGACAAAGAAAGCGGCCAAGAGTAAGTATATACCGCGATTGCGACTTCCACCGTATTTCTTTCCCCCGCCGCCTGTTTCTTCGCCGTTCTATCGTATTTTTATAATTAAACGTTAATTACTTTCATAGCCGAGATATGCGTAAGTGGATCGAGAAGAAGAACAAAGCGACGCGAGCGAAACGGAAGAAGGAGGAAATGACTCGTATACGTACGTTGGTCGACACGGCTTACAACATGGACCCGAGAATAAAAAAGTTCCAGCAGGAGGATAAAGATAAGAAAACGGCAGCGAAGAAAGCAAAGCAAGAAGCGGCAAAAGCAAGGCAACAAGAGGAGGAGAGAATAGCGAGGGACGCTGCGGAGAAGGAAAGACTGGAGAGAGAGAAAAGGGAGATTGAGGAAAAAGCGAAGCTAGATGCGCTTAAACAGGAGAGGGAGGCGCAGAAGAAGGCGCTCCGTAAGGAGAGGAAAGCGCTGAGAGATTTTTGTAAAGCTAACAATTACTTCGCTAAGAACTCGGAGGAGAGTATCAGGCACATGGAAAGCGTTGAAAAAATTTGCGAGCTTTTTAAGTTGGTTCAGTTAGAGGGGGCGATGAAGAAATTACAGACCGAGGGTAGAACGGCTTTTCTCGGTATCGTGGAAGAGACTGAGAAGAAAATAGAAGCTGAACGTAGAGCCGGCGTTATTTCCAACGATATGCGAAACACACCGGAGAAGCAAGTGAAATCTCACACTGCTCCATGGAGCGAGCAAGATTTACAGCTTTTGATAAAAGCGGTAAATTTATTCCCAGCAGGGACGAATCAACGCTGGGAGGTAGTTGCCAACTTTATCAATCAACACAGCACTTCCTCCACTGGTGTCACGCGCGACGCGAAGGAAGTCCTTGCGAAGGCTAAAGATTTGCAGTCGACTGACTTCAGTAGATCCAGTTTGAAGGAGCAAGCAAATAAAAAAGCTTATGATAATTTCATTGCCGAGAAGAAAACCAAGGAGTCTGTCGAGGATCGAATGCCAGCCGTCACGGAACGTTTGGATCATCCTGTGTCGAACGGCGTCAGCATCGAGCAAAAAGATTTCAAGAAAGAGCCTTGGACACCCGCGGAGCAGAAACTTTTGGAGCAAGCGTTAAAGACATACTCAACGAGCGTGCCTGACAGATGGGATCAGATAGCAGCGTGTATTCCAACCAGGACGAAGAAAGAGTGCATGAGGAGGTACAAGGTACGTGTTTGCGAGAAAGTAATATTTGCAAATTTGGTCGTTTTTTTCTATATTTCGATTTCTATATTTCTATATTTCGATCGTTTTGCAGGAGCTGGTCGAACTCGTCAAAGCAAAGAAAGCAGCACAAGTGATGAAATAATATTAGTCTGCTCTTAACATGAAAATTCCTTTTAACTTATTAAATTGCAAACAAACAATTGCAATTGAGTTTGGAAGACGGATGAATGTTAGTTTTCACCGAACGTCAGCTATTGTATATACTTGTGCCTTGCTTTGATTTGTACATGCACAGTTTGCAACGGTTTTAGAAGTGTTCTGCTAGCTATACGCAAGAAAGCAATTACCGCACCTAGTGACTATATTTATCGCAACCGTTTTCAACTGCATGGAAAATCGTGGTCCCAAGGTTTCGAGTTGACGCTCCCGAAGATGAACCTTCCTCTTTTTTTTTTTTCCTTTTTTCCTTCTTTTCCCCCCTCTCTCCGTGTAACAACTATTTTGCAATCGAGCGATCGAAATGTGTTGTAAGTAATGTAAAATACGATACTAGAAAGCAATCGCCGTTTAGATCGAAGCGTACATACTTTATATACATAAATAAAGACGAACGATATTTCGAAAACGCGTGTTTCCTCGATCTCCATTCGAACACAGAACTAGATCATGAGATGTTTGAAATTCTTATATTTTTAATTTGACACATGTTTTTTTTTCTTTTTTTTTTTTTTTTTTGACAACATTAACAACAACAATTTTTCGTGTTAGTTCCTTTCTATGCAGCGGTACACCGTCCATGCAGTCCCTGCGTTCTCGCTAGTCTCGTTCACGCAGTATCGGAACTACATGCACGTATCTATCTCTTCAAATTTAATATCTGCGCCCGACATTCCGCTTCACTCGAAACCGGTTTAGAATCTTTCTCTCCTGGGAGTTGATCGTCCTTCGGGAATCGCATCGGACGAAAGGATCGATTCGCTTCGAGCGAAATGTCGAGCGTAGGGTATCGTCGTGGGTAAAAAAAATTTTGTTCGCACGTTCGAGGAACAGAGAAAGGAAAGAAAAGGAAAAAAAAAAGGAAAGTATGATTATCGTAAAGTGTAAGCCTAGTGGCTAAGCGAGGATCTGGATTCCCGATTTCTCGGTTTCGTTACGTGCCCATTTCGACACGATTTGTTCGAAAGGAACGTAAACACAGAGTGTGACCGATGTTTCACGGTCACGGAGACGCTCGTTTCTTCATTTCGTAGTGTAGAAGTTGCGTTACGTTTGGCCTATCGCGGCCGCAAGTGTCGCTGGTGCAAAGAGAAACTCGCGTTTCGAATTGCACCGTCCATTGTTTTTCTCTTCCTCCCCCCTCCCCCCTCCC
>NIPQ01120302.1:0-12979 GCA_002806875.1 Lepidotrigona ventralis hoosana
GTCAATGGCTGGCGATTGCTCTAACTGTTGACTTACCCAGATGGAAAAGGTCTTCTTCTAAAGTTATAAAAACACATAATACTTTTGGTTCTTTTATTAGATTTCTGTTGGAATATATCGATGAATGGTGCAAGCGTGTGATTGTCTTTTGTCGTCAACTAAACAAATAAGCACTGAGTCCGCGTTTAGAAGTTGACTTTGAAGCGTCGTTCTGAACGTACTGATACATGCATTTCTCATCAATTACATTATCGCCAATTCTTGATCTATAAACAATCAAATGAACTCTGACAATTTCTGATTTCTCGTTATAACGAAATGATAAATTCTTGAAAGAAGAAGTTTTATCGAAATGGACAAAATTCGCTACGTATACACTAAAATGCATAATTACCCACTTTATAATATGACGCTTAGATTAATTGTTAGTTCTGAAGCGTTCTATACTAATCTAATGTATCTATCAGCATCTTTTATGTTAGAAAGAAATTATATGATACTTAAATACTGTGGTGTTTAAAAGTTTTTGGCAAAATCGATTTTATAATTTTTCCTTGAAAAATTGTAAGGCATTTTTTTTAATATAACAAACAAAGATATGTTTATGTGGATAAATGCTGCATAAGAACTCAACACTATTTTATCATTACATTTATAGATTTAAAAAAGGTCTAAATAAATCCGTTCAGAAGTTCCCAGCCAGTATTTGTTACAAGTCTGTAAAAGATTAGTGGATATTTACATTTCAATAATATTGCGCAGAATTGTTATGCAGAATTACTTCAGTTAGTAGTTAATCGCTAAAACGAAAACATGGTCTGAAAGATATCTGCTGAAACGTTCAAAGTTGTGATAAAGTTGTCAGAAGTGGAAAGTGGCAATTTTAAGACGTCTTATCTTCAAATTGCTTCAATGCTTTCTATCGAGCAAAGTTTAATAAATGATATCATTAGAGATACTATGCTGGACACGGCTAGTAGATCGCTCGTGGAAGACCACGAAAACAATTGTCAGTTTTGGACCCAAATAAAAACAGCGACTGGTATCGCAAAATAATTGTAAGAAAACATTGCTAATGTGAGTCGATGTATAGTCATAATAAAATAAAACGTATAGTCATAATAAAATAAAATTAAATAATGTAGGACATTCTGATGTGAAAGAACCATTAACAGATTAAAAAAAAAATAGAGTGGATTAATATTGGCTAAGAAAATTTTACCAAAAGTTAATAAATTTGGAAGTAAGAGAAGACATTGCTACGCAAATGGTTTACATCCCATATAGTTGTAGTTAAAATTAATAAATTTTATTAAAATTTTCATTTAATCAATTCCTTATTGACATCAGATAATGCAATGAGGCAACATCATCCTGAAACCATATATCCTATTTCACTTTTAACGAGTATGAAAATATCTTCCTAAAACTATCAAATATTTATATTTACCAATATAAACGCTCTCTTCAAAGTAATATGGTCTTATTGTTTTACTATGACGTATACAACACGGCGTTATTAGCGAGTGACAATATTAATGACGTTTCTCTTCTGTAACCAATGTAAAGCGCCAGCATTCTGATAATACACCATTTCGTTAGTGTGAAGAATACTTTCATTTGTCATCATTATTATACTTTGAATAAACTTCGTGTCATTAGTGATTGAAACCCACAAACCAATTTGTGGTTATTTTAAACTCGTGGTTTAATATTACGAGGCAAAACTTTATGCACTTGTAATTTTAAATGGTCTGAAATTATTTCACAGTTTTACAAACAGTTCTATTCGAAGGACTACAATCATTAGCAACTGCTAAAAATACATAGCCAATACATTTATTTCTTTCATATATTATCTTGAAAAACGTCTTTGTTGTACAATACTACCAATTGATTTGCATAATTTAACAATTTTCTGTGTCATTGGTAATGCTGATTTGGTTTTTAGAGAAGTCTTCCTACTTGATGGTATGTAGTTGTCCTCTTCTTTGTAGAAACAAATACCAATCTCTACGCAAAAAAATTAATTCAATTTTATCTAACGGTTAGAAATATTTTTTTCTAATTGACCTTCTCACTAGTAAACTACAATTAATGAAAACAACGAAATAAAATGAAATAACTAAACTAAGAGGAATCATCATGCTAGCCTTTAGTGTTGCATTAATGGAATTTGAGAAGCATACGTAGAGGATGAAGTAGTTCGATTTTGATTTATGTAATCTGTACGTATTTTATTTATGCAATCTGTTAGCCGCTAATTAGCGATTAACGCTCACTTGACTCTGTAGTAATTAAACACATTATAACATAATTCTTCAAAACATTTTACAACGCAAATAGACTAATATGAATTTTCCTCAAAATCCACTAGAATATTATAGCAATGACATTACATAGTACTATTCTACAGAATCAACTTACCTTGAAATCTCCTCCATCATTCCATCTACTAAAATATATTTAATACTTTATATTGTACTTTTTATAGCAAGAAACGTTTGTAGGAACATTTTTTTCATTCCTTCATTCCCTTATGAGATATTTCCATTATGCGAAATAAACGTGTTATAGGAATACCGTAATGTTGCATAAATTTCCACATCATATTATACTAAAATCTTATTTACAGATTATCATGTTATGAGGTAGAATTCTAATTATCGTTCACTTCAGAAGTGAATTAACAGTATGAGAGACATATATACACTAGTCAAATAAACTTTATTAATTTAATATATACACCTCACTACAATAGTAATAAATTTTACTACATAGTATCACACATATATATCAAACAATATTACTATAATTTATGTACGCATAAGTATCTCTTAAAGTATTTTTAACCGAAAAAATTCTTCAAATGAAACTTGTTCTGTTTTGAGGGAGACATCTCATAATAACTAATAGATTTATTTAGCATGTTTCTCAAAATGTCAAGATGACTGATGTTTCTTTTTGTTTTAATTAAAACTATATCAAGGTGGACATGTAGCTTGCTCCATATCGACTTCAATATATTAATGTTATAAGGACACTCAGTCATATTTGTTACTATGCAATAACAAATAACTCTTAATAACTCTCTTCTAAATATTTTAATATCAATGATAAGAGAAAATAATTAAAGGAAATAAAATTGTTTCATCTCTATGTTTCATACTTTTATTTTTTTATTTTTAGTTAAATTTTTCAAGATATAAATCAGTATGTCATTCTTAAAAATAAAACCTTATGTCTCTTTTGTCTAATACATCTTTAAATAAAAATAAAAATTTAATATAAATTTAATTCACTAAGTTAATTCAAAAATTGTTCGGAGCATTCAGTTTCAAAACAATTAAAAACAATTAAACAATTAAAATCTTTAGTTGAAATTCTATCGATTTTATATATCTGTATATGAACCAATATGTGTTTAATGATGTTTTATAGAGTAATTAATAAACTTTCAGTAGGATTGGGATTCTACGTTCATAGCAAAATATGAACAAAATTAACTGAAAACTTATTGTACCTGATGCACAAAGTGCTGATCTCAATTCCATTTGACATTTATAAATGTTTATCGACATTGAAGAATTAAAGAACAATTCTGCTTTGTTAGTACGTTAGTTAATACAGTTTTGTACGAAACATTACGGAAACGTACTAAAACCATTGCGAAATCTAAAAAGTTAAAAAATAAACCTCAGTAAAACTGGCAAATTTGACTATGAAATATATTGTGCAGAATTGAATCGATAAGTATTGTTTTATTGCAGGCATTTAAAAAAATCGTTCACAGTGTTAAAATATAGTTTATATTAGATTCAATTGACTAAAATGTTTATTCTTTGCATATCTTAATATAATATTTACAGTAATAAAACTTGCGTAAAGCATGCAAATAATAATCTAGTTATGCTATTTACTGTAATTGAATTATTTATTTAATGAGTGCATAAACTTAGAACAATAACTGAATAAATGATATGTCTTACGATTCATGAAATATGTCCCCACTATTGTTTATTACTAATTCTCCATTGTAATTATTTAGAAACATAACGATCAAGTGAAGGATAACAATTGCGACACTAATGATTTACAGGTGTTACTGATTTGCAAATAAAAAAAATTTATAATTCTGATTAACTTTTCAATGACTTATTATCTATGTAGCAATTTCTATAAGCACAAATGATGTTACAATTTTGTAGGATTTTAGATTAGTGCAGAATTTTAATTGCTGTTTCATTTAAATCATTTCACATGATAATAATATAGTTATTCATTTAAATGCTGTTAGGTTTAATAATTGCATTATCCATAATTAATTTTATGTTTCTTCATTTTATGCAAAAGATAATCATGTAGAAAGGGTCAGCCAAAGCAAAAAGAAGGAATTGTTTATAAAAACATTTCTCACATATATTGATAATAGAAAGTTAATCGTTAAAATTCTGGAAAACCATGCATAAAATTTATCATCTGTATTCAAGGCCAATTCAACAAAGTGCAGTAGGTATCCTTTTTAAAATAAATATAGTTGATTAAATACACAATTTGGTGAAAAATATTTTTTTGCCATTGAATAATTAACAGGGAATTTAGATAAATGTGAAGCTCAAGTTTTGAAATGACATTAATGTTGAAACATATGACCGCATTCAATAAAACCATTGTGTTATTTACTTACTTATACAAAGTAATGGAAAATTATGTGTTACGATTCTATATTTTAAAAACAGTGGGAATTTGTTAACAACTATTTCAGAAAAGAGAACCATGTCCTTCAAATTCAAAATCAAAGCGTTTGGCATGGTCCATTTTTCTCTTTTTAAACTCTTCTTATCTTTACTTTCACTGTTAGAATTTAATTTTCGAATAGGTTGTGATTAAAATGTTATGTTGCAATAATATTTATCGTTGCTCCACTTTCTTTTGAGTAAGTCATCTCTAATACTAAGAAAATCATTTCTTGTTTTACCGTTACGAACATACTATCTATATTCTTAGAGTTGCGAAAATAACGCAATATCAATATGAAAGCTATTGGAAAAATATCTCCTTCCATTCTGCAAATTTATTGCATGTAACGAGTAACATATGACGTATTAGAAAATAATTTGTCCTTGACATAAATTCTGATCACTCGGTAGATAAGCTTCAAATAACATGAATAAGAATTCATGAAAAATTAATATTGTAATTTTACTCACACCTAGCAATTTTAAATAATCCAGATAAATAATGAGCAAAAATAGTGAGAAATGATTCCGTACAGATAACACACAATAATCCAATTAGTAACAAACACAAAGTCTAAAGTAACGACATCAAGATAGATCGTTCTGTTATGAGAAAACTATGTGATATACTTGAATAGACGAGTTCGAGATTCGTTCAGAAGTATTATTAAGTCCAATATTATCGGACTCGATAAGTACGTTGCAAAAGTTACAATACCCATAGAACATGTCCCTAAAATTGGAGAAGATCAATTAAGTGGAGATAACTTATATTGTTGGAGAAGAACAATTAAATGGAGATAACTTATATTTCTATATTTTTAACAGTAGTGTAATACTAGCTCTAGTCACTGTGTGAACGAGAATCAATCACAACAATCACAACAATCACTCACATATTATATATTGTTCGTAAGATTCAGGAGCCAATAATAAATTCAATAATAAACTATTAAAGTATAATAAGTATTCAATAATAATATTTTCAATAATATTTTCAATAATAATATTTAATTCGATAATAAACTATTAAAGTATAAATTCGTATACACACTGTTTAAGTTAAGTGTAAAGAACAGTACTAAACACATAAGTATTATCTTTTGCCTTTCCTTCATATAAAATATCCAGCGTAATTAAGATTCTCACGTTTAGTAATTTAACGAATAAATGATCCGATGAATGAAAAATTATCAGCGTTTATCGAACGTTCGAACAAATGTTCGAGATAAAAATTGTCAAATCTTATTATTTTCACTAAAACTTTAAAATTACAAGTGTAACATCGGTGTTAAAGATGTTTGCATTAAAAATGTTCTTTTTAAGAAATTATTGAGTGAATGTACCAACATAATCATTGATTTTGTCTCTAGGTTGCTTACAATATTGCGTTAAAATTGTACAGGTGCTATTTAGAGAAATGTAGGTATTTTTGATTTTTTAGTAAAGAATTAATTGCAATCAATATCGCAAATTTTATTCTGATATTCATTAGGATACGATAATTTTTAATTTAAACGATTGTTTCGTTATATCCGTTTTATCTAAAAAATTGGAACGGCCGTTACGTCGAACAATCTGTATAATCCGAATATATTCTTACCACTTATCTTTCTTTTATAGATACTTTAGCGTACACACCCATTATATAATTACATATCATATACAGTAATTTCATAGATTAATATCTAATACTTTAATAATTGAAGGATTCACGGGAAAAGTGTAATATCAATATTTAGTATCTTTCAGAATGGGAAAAGTTTATTTTTCAATGTACAGAGTCAGAACTTCATACTTTATCATATAGTAAAATGACTCGAAAAATTTTAATTCGCAATGTGACATAACTAGGAACATAGATGGAAACATGAAAAAAATGTTGAAAATTAAAATTGACATTCTCCATTTTCTCGCGGACTCTTCAGTTAATAATGTTCTGATTAATTTTTATTCAAATATTTCTATTTCGTTAAAAATATGAAGAATGTTGAAAGTATATTCTATATGTTTCTAATTATTTTGCGTAATCTTTCCTTTGTTTCAAAAATAAAATTTCATTATTAAAGCTTTCGTTTCTGAGAAAATCGAGTTTGAAAATCCATCAGATATTCTTAAATACAGTTAATTCTAGACGTGACAGAAAGGAATAATTAACAAAGATTGTTTTATGAAGATACTTAAAAAGTATGGAATAAAACTTTTTTGTAAATGCTCCGTTTTTGAGAAGATCGAGTTTGAAAGATCGAATTTTTATCAAAGACGTAAGTACTAAAACAATTCTTAATGAAACATATTCAAATTTTACTTGAAAATGATTAGTTAAAGGAAAAAAATTTAATCTACGGCTTTCGCTTATAGTAGATAGATTTTGCGCACTTATCTAGTTTAGTTAGAATTAGCCATATTCAAGTATAATCGATCAATTTTTGAATTCAATTTCCTTGAAAGCAGAAACTTCAATAAAAAAATTTAATTTTGTTTTATCAACTCATTATTTTACAACGAACCGATTTCTACTCGGTTGTAATATCAGTTATAGGATCATGTATATATCGAGAGGATTGTGATTCTAATATGAGATTTGTTCATCCTGCAATTTATTTCCTCAGTCTTTTTTAACACGTTAAGCGTACGAAGTCTATTTCTGATATTTGTTCTACTGTTTTCGTATTTTAATAAAATCTATATAAAATAATATTTATTTACTCGAAGTACACATTTTAGCCCGTTATATAAGTGGAACTACAAAGTTTTTTTATTTGGAATAACATAGATATAATTAAATTGCTTCGAGGTTATATCTTCATTGTTTAATGATATAGAATTGGTAAGCCTTAAATTCCATTGAATGAACTACATAATATTATTTATGCAAATTATTTTACACTTATTACTTTGCAGTTATTTGTAATTTAATCGAATTTTCTGCAATATATTTCACTACCATACATTTACACAAGGCGATGAACTAATTTCAATGTAAACATGCAAGCAACTACTAATACCTAGTTAGTTACGAACTGAAACAGTATTATTATTATAGTACAAGTTTTGTAGCAAAGATAAGTGGAATTCTTATATTATGCTACACTCGAATTGTTTCTTCATAATAACAACAAAAAAATGTTTACTTACAGAGGAAAATATCGAACACTTGACCCTCATCATTGATATATTTCGTTAAAATTTGTATTTCGACCAATTCTTGTAATAAGCTTTCTTCCATACATATTTGGTCAATAAATAATTCGAGCTATATAAACAACATTTATGATTCGTACTGAATATTAATGTAATTGAAAGTAGCAGTCGTCACTTACGTTTGAAGATATTTCAATAAAATTAACGTAGCGTAAGAAAAATAATAAAAAAGGAGTCGTCATTGACAATGTTAGAACGCAGCTTTGTAACGTAATTTCAGAGTTTGATAGCGACATTATCTAAAAATATGTGTTTCTTATGTATTAATCAGATAATACTGCGTCAGTATGTAATGTTGAAAATCAAAGAAAACATGATGTATATCGATATTCCTATGCAGAGTCTTGTCTTTACTATAGATTACTTCAAATCGCCACTAATACTGCATCAAATTTTACATGAAAGAAGTGAGAGTTTTTTTATGTAGATGTGTTATTGATCCTTACAGTCTGAACATTTATCTTTCGTTCAACGATACCGTCAAGTAGCAACTCCAACATTGTTAATCATACAAATATGTGATAGATTTCTCCGTAACAGAATAACTCATAACGAAGTTAAGAAATGTATCTATCACATGTGTGGAATGAGAGTACCTGTGGTGTTTAAACGATTCTAGTGAATGAATATGACCGAAGAGTGTTTAGAAGATTGCATAAAATTTAGACTTTGTGAAAATTAAAATACTAAAATGTCAATTAAAAGTGAACGTATGTACAGATAGGTCAAAGTGGCAAATATATGCAATAAAGTAGTAACTTTTCGAAATATATTGTGTTCATGTATGTTTAAGAAGAAAAGAAAAAAAACCGCTCAAACACGCTTGTGAAGTACGATTGTAAATATATATTTATAAGGAGGAAATAAACTCTTAACGCAATCCGGTTGAGAAGTTTATTTTCGCTAATTCAAATTTCTATTCCAGTATTCTTTCGACCGAACAGAGTGCAAAATACATTTTAGTATACACGGTTTTTTCTAAATTACGGTACAGCCAGTTTAAAGTATTAAATTTTATGGTTATAACATTTACTATAATTTATCCATATGCATCTTGCGAATTTGCATGATTTTTAAATATATCGTAGAAATCGACAGTTTAAACAATTTTTCCTAGTATATACATTAAAAAATATACGGTTAAACTTAGTTTCCTTAGTATCTGCTAATCCTACCCATTTCGTTGGAATATATAGAATACTGTGAGATGTGTGAGTGCGATTGTCTTTTTTGTTGTAAACTAAACAAGTGAACTCTTTTTCTTTAGAAATTGACCTCGAAGCGTCGTTTAGAACGAATATATATAATATATTCCTTATTATTTTCCTTGATTTAATAAGACATTAAAATGAAAATATACTGACAAAATTATAGCAAATTATAATTTTATCTGAAACATTACCTGGAACACTACATTGGCGAACAAGGTGATACATACGAATATCCTTTTAATCGTCATATAAATAGTCTTATGGTATGGCCAGAGTCCTATTATACACGACACGATACGATGAATATTTTATTGTTTCTCAAACACGTCCATGTTGGTTGTCGAAGTGCGTCTGACCGTAAACTTCGTGATACCATTCCAAGATACCTCGCCTTCATTCATTATTTACAACATAGTCTCGTCTACTGGAATTTCAATCGTGTCACTTCTCTATAGAATTAAACTGTAATGGATGGATACATTATGGATACACGGTAGCTATCGATTGAATTCGCTTGCACCTTATGAAAGAACATTGCATAATAAATATTAACTTCGAGGAAATTGTAGTTTCAGAAATTTTCTCTTAATATCTTTCTTTCATTTTTATTATTTCTCATTTTCTCTTTCATTCCAGGTATTGGTGAAGCACAAGTTTGTTGCCGTAACAGTATCTGTATAGCCACCGCAGGCTTCGCAATGGAATATAGGCACAGTGTTATATTCGCAGTCTCATACTATAAAAGATTTATACTATAAAGAAATAAAAATCAACAAGTATGGAAAATTGAGAGATTTGGCTGGAATCGGTAACAAGTATAGAGCATCCAATCACAGGACTTGTACAAATTCATTCTTCTTACTGTTATTGAGGTTAATATTGAAGTTTACAAAGTTGCTTTTGTGCTTTAAATAATTGGAAACAGCATAGTCAATTTTTTAATACTATGAATTTTTGTCTGCAACGAAAAATATTCATTAAATTCAATTTTGAATAATAATTATTCATTAAATAATAATATTCAATTTTGAAAAATAATTTTCGCAGTCAAGTTTTTCGGCTCTATTGACTTTCGGTATTTACTTTACGACCTTTTAGTAAGATCAACTAACAACGGCAATTTCAATTATTTTTATAGCACTATGTACAAGATTTTTTCGAAATTTAGAATGAATTTCATTACATTTTGACTTCAATATTTCTCAATTATTCTGTATCGATAAACATTTGTAAGACTCACATTCCTTTCATATTAAAAGTCCTCACAATTTTTAGGGATTTTCGATTCCAAAAAATCCGAAATTTGTACAGTTTTCTTATTATAAACTTAAAATTACAATAATGGTGAAATATATTTTCTTAATAAGAAAGGACATACTTTTAATTTTATTTAGTTAATATTTCTGTAAAATGTTATTTAGTTAATTTTTCTGTTTCTATATCTATTAGTTCACCATGAATTCAAACGATGACCTGAATCAATTATTATTTTTTGTTACAGGCAAATAGGAAACACTTGAACTTTCGACAGTTATCAAAAACAATGATAATTTAATAAAATGTTCCTGTATTGTGCCTTTCACACATTGTTTATCAATCACGCGTTAACGCGTTTCTTTATACAAATATTTAAAAATTGTCTGACAACAAAGTTAATAACAACGAAAAATAATTTATAGACATCTATAATTGTATTTCCCATAGTTTTATATTTTCAACTAACAACTACGAAAATCAATTGAAGGTTATTCTCCTTTCCTTCGAAGAAGATCAACTCAAATTTTGCGACTATTCACAATGCATTGGAATATGCACAGGAGAGAAATAGAAATAGAATAGAATTGATTGGTCAATGGAATAATGAATATAGAATACAGAATGCTTCCGCTAATCGCAGTTCATAGTCTCTCATATCGACGTTTATTATGGAATTAGGTTACGTTATTTCACGAAAATTCATCGATACGTTATCTTATGAGAAGTTTTCAGTCTCAAGATTTTATTTGCCGCGAATTCACATCAAGTGAGTATAATTTCATTTATGAATTGTAATAGAAACTTTATTATCACAATCATAATCTCTGATGTATATTCATTCTCATTCAAAAATTTAAGGCACCTATTACTTTAAAATCAAACTAACTTTTCCATACAATTTTCTGAGAATCAAGGATATTATAATTACAATATTTATTTTCAAATATAATTAATAAAAATTTCATTATTATTACAATATAAAATTATAAATATTTATTTATTGTTATTTATTTATTTATTATTTATTTATTAGTATTAAATATTATTTATTATTATATTTAATTAATATTTATGTAAAAATGTGATTAGTTTGAAATCTTAACATGCTTTATATTTTACGACCAGGAGCATATACATAAAATATTTTTGAAATTTTTAAAATTTTTAATTCTGTCTTAATTCCTAATTGCGACAGAATTTTCCTTACATCACTTGTACAACGTGGAATTTTGAAACGAAACATTACCTCTGTGGATCATGGAAATGAATATTAAGAGCGAAATATAAAAATTCTATCTAAATTTTATGAGCCTGAAGGAAATCTTTTTACATTTATTGGAACACCTTGGATTATGAGAGTGCTTGTATTTTAAATAATATAAATGCCAAACATTAAATTTTTCAGAAGTAAGAGAAGAATAATTGTATTTGCAGAATGGTGTGTGTTTCATCCTTTTATTATCGAGAAAAATTATCTGCTATTTAAATTTGCGAAAAAATTTTCTAAAAACTCAAATTCTATTTTTTTGCTCGTAAAACATATACTTTAAATATGTTTTAAGTATGTAGTTCTATTTCCAAATAGAATGTATTACAAAAATAGAATGTATTTCAAAAAGAAAAACGTTTCACGCCAACGTCGCGCTTCTCCCACTATATTATTTACTTCCTTTTTACGCACTCCTACGATCAGCAAATATTATGGACCATCTAGTATAATTAACCACAACTGAAGATATAATAACTACAGCTACAGGTTATGACTTAACGACCTACGATAAGGACTTACGATATTACAACAACAGTAATGGTAATATTAATTTATAACTATCATAACGTATAGTTATATTAAGAAGGTTCAAATAAAACGTAAAGAGCATCATAATCTAATTAAATATGCAGTTGAATGCATAGGAGATAATATGAAGCAAATCCGGTTCCTTAAATGAAATCATATGACTTAATTTACTATCAATGTACCACGATGTGATGTATATCCAACTACACATACTCATTAAACTGAAAATTTTTTTAATTTACGAAATAAGTTAATAATTTTAGAATTAATTATTCTCTAGAACCTTTATTCATCACTATATTTTTGGCAAATATTTTGAATAAAAATTGTTTGATATGAAGAGAGTTGTCACTTTACATAACTTTAGGTAGATTCGAATTGATGAAGATTATCTTTGTTTTTTCATTTTAAGATTACCTTTATTTTTGTTCATCATTTTATAAGATAAATAAAAATACAATGTCATGAAGTCATAGTCATTGCGGAGCGATTACATTATAAACTTAAAAGAAGATCCATTATCTCTCCCGCAGATACTGGTACTGTATCTTCTCGCAAAGTAACTCATTCTCGAAAGCTTCTCCGTTGGACATGAAGTGGCTACTCTTCGCCAGTTCTGTGACGCTGGCGCGAGAATTTCCGGCCGCATCTCTCAGGTATATTTGGTGCTCATCCTTCAGAAGTGGCAGCATTCTTGTCTACGGTCCTCATGCACTCCATAACAATGCTGACCAGGTTGGCCGTCGGGAGGTACCGCATCTCCGTCGCAT
>NIPQ01120347.1:0-12866 GCA_002806875.1 Lepidotrigona ventralis hoosana
ATCCAAAATTTTAATGTCTTGAAAGAAACGGTAGAACCAATGGAGATTTTTTTCTTCTAAATTGTAGAGTTTGTTTAACTTTTATCACGTGTACCATTTTCGTTGAAAATACACGCGAATAAAAGAACCTGACATAAACATCAGTGAAGACGGTACAAATCATATATCATAATAATCATAATAATCTTTACTCTAATCATGTAGTATTTCCTTCGAAAATGTAATATAAGTATCTTCACGATCAGATTGCTAATTACTGACATAAACATCAGTGAAGACGGTACAAATCATATATCATAATAATCATAATAATCTTTACTCTAATCATGTAGTATTTCCTTCGAAAATGTAATATAAGTATCTTCACGATCAGATTGCTAATTTTTCTGTATTCACAGGAGATTCTAAAATACTCAATACAGAGAAGCAAAATTCTTTTCATAATATTTGAAAAAATTCACGTAAAACGTTTCTCCATTATATCCAATCATATTTAATCAGATTGCTAATTTTTCTGTATTCACAGGAGATTCTAAAATACTCAATACAGAGAAGCAAAATTCTTTTCATAATATTTGAAAAAATTCACGTAAAACGTTTCTCCATTATATCCAATCATATTTGCAGAAATATGAATCTGCATAAAAATCTGCAGTCTGTTTACAACTTAACGAGCTTCTAATTTATTCGGAATATCGCGGATGAAATTTCTCTCGTGGAAATTTAATAAATTCCTCCGTATTAGTGCCGAACGATNTACAGAATATGAATCTGCATAAAAATCTGCAGTCTGTTTACAACTTAACGAGCTTCTAATTTATTCGGAATATCGCGGATGAAATTTCTCTCGTGGAAATTTAATAAATTCCTCCGTATTAGTGCCGAACGATGGCAAAAAAAAAAATCGTCGATTAAACGGTTCATTAGCCAATGTTCCAATAAATCGGCCGCTAATAAGGTTTCGTAATCTCGTAAGATTGAAACAAGTTGGAAAAACGTCGCGGAGAAGGTGTTGGCCAAACTCTGTGGAGTTATTCCTAGCCGGACGCCGATAAATCGTGTCATTTACAATTCTGACAACGGATCCTTTATCACGGTGCATGCGAACACGCGACATTTCGCATGAATTATCGCACGCCACCGGAAGAAAGGAAATGGTTTCGCGAAAATATTGTCGTTCGCAACGCTTGTGTGTGTGTGTATGTGTGTGAGCGTTTCCGTGTGTTGGTTATGGAAATGAACGCGTGCACGGCGATAGATGGCTGGCAAAAGTGAGCGTTTCTATCTTTGGAGCGGTTGGTCGCTTTATATGGTAGCAGGTGCCAGCTGGCAGACTCAGATAATCATGTCTAATAATCGTAGAAATATCATCTAGAACGAGAGTCGCCTTCTTACGACCTATATCAATTCGCGACCAGTTTTGCGTGAGATATGCTCTCAAGGATATTGAGAAAAGAGAACGATGCAGCGGTTCCGGTGGTTTCGGCATTCACTCTGCTCAAAGGAGTGACAGCGGAGGGACATTTCGTATTCGCGAAAGGAAGCTCGTAAAGTCGATTATTCAACGACGAACACGGCGCCGTGAGAAGTGCACTTCTCTCGCGAGAACAACCAATTCCTGATCTAGTTATTTGTCGTATACTTATATCACCCTCGTTTCCACGAGGAAACCGCGATTCTTGGGAAATCGTCCTAGAAATCTTACCAGGAATTGAAAGCGGATGGAAAACTTGTGCATCAATCATCGACTCGTGCATTGACAAACAAATCTAAAATTTCAAGCCCAAGTGAACCACTCGAACCACCCTCTTTCTAATGATCTGACGCATAATTCTCTCTCGATCGTGAGATGATCGGTTTACGTTAACCGACTTTCGATATTCTAGCATCCTTCCCTCTGACCTGGAAGTTGATCTGCCCCGTTATCTTTTTACACGCATTGTTCGAGTGTCGCAAGCAAGTGTAACACACTCGAGAGGGAACGTCACGAGTTCGAGTGGTGCCACACCCACCCTAAGCCAGGCATGGTACTTCAATGCCAAGAATGCGGCGTAAAAGTGGTCCCGTTTTGTTCGGCTCGAGCCGGAGGTTTCCACGCACGCGACTGACCACTCCGGCCGTTTTCACTGCCCGTTTCGCGATTGGCATTAAAGGTTAGATAATATCCGCGATCGTGTGTGCCGTCGTTTCCTAGCGCTGCCCTTTTCCTGATCCTTCGCGCGACCGACTTACCGGTTACGCTAACTTGGAGAACGGATAGAGGCGAGTGTCCGCGCTCTCTTGGGCATTTCGTGTTTACGTTGCATGTACGGAATATTTTTTTTTCTCTCTCTCTCTCTCGTCAAGTTACGTTCGATATTTGCTTGGAGATAGATTGCTGATTTGCTTGTGTATCAGTAGAAGGTTTTAAAACGGAAGACAGAACGCGCAAAAGCATAAAAAGTATTGACGTAATGGAAAGTGTTTGCATCGTGAATATATTTTTCAAACAACTTTTCATATTGTAACAAGTAATTTTTTGTAGTGTAAAGAATTTTATAAAATATTACTGAACCTAGAATAGTAATATAATTATTCTAGTCAAGATTGTCCATCTTTTATCGACACGTTGAAAAATGGACAATCTTCGTACTTGATGAACTCGATATTTCATCATAAAATAATTTTTACTCTCACTTCGTACCAAGATTGGCAACACTATGTATACGGGGAAATATAACGGAATGAAAGTACACATTGAATAATTAAAATAACTAGGACTTTAGCTGTGATGAAAAGGCAATTAGCAAACCAGTCTCAGAAAACTTTTTCCAGCGCAAATAAATAATTCCATTCATAATAACATTTAAACACTCTGGAACGGGTTGACTTTTGTTACTAATGCTAATTTATCATTTGCACCTTGCAACCCGGTAAGCAAATTTGAATCACCGCCCTGAGGAGAAAAACGTTCATTACCAGGATGAAAGAGTCTTTCTTTTCAACCGGTCGCATCGGTTGCCTGAATACGTTCTTTAGCCGCGGAGGAAGCGTGATACACAGCTTTAAAGGCCGATCCACAAAAATAAAATCCGCGCGTCTGATTTATTACGGACCTCACATTGCGCTCGCACGTTCTCCACTGACTGAAAGTAACCTTTCCAACACGCGATTTCCGCGTGACTATATTTCTCTTTCTACGTACGTACATACATTACTTGCCAAAAGTTCTGTGTGTATGTGTGTGAAATACACAGACCTTTTCGTGTCACTTAGTGCACATTTTTGGAAGTAAACGTATCTGTCGTTACGTGTTGTAAGATACTTATAACTTGAACTATATATAAATGAATGATTTATTGGATTGAAACATTTATGTTGGACTGTGCATAAATATTGATGTTAAGTTACTGAAATTTAGTTACTTAAGATGGTATTTAATAGAATACTTAATAACTATAGAATTAAGCCATTTAATAGAGTACTTAATTTTTACATTCTCTACGGTAGAGGTAGGAATTAAATAAAAAAATTTCTCAGCTCGGGTAACCTTAAATTTTTTAACGCTACTTAAAGTTGATCTAAATAAACACAAATACAATGAAAGTAACCTGAAACCGTTAACAGACGCATTCTCTAACGATCCATAACGAAACAGGACAGTGAGCATCTTCCAGTTAGACGTTAACAAGCGGCACGCGCGAAAGTCAGCGAGAAATAGTCTAAGTCACGCGGAACGAGTCCACCTTGTACGGAGGTGGGTTAATTGAATACGCGTGGCGTGTAGCAGCGACAAGTCGATAATGACGAGACCGGCTGGCGAAAGAAGATTCCCTTGAGAGTCCCTCCAGTTTTATTAACCTAGGCCACGAGAGAGAGACTCGTTCACGGCGCGTCTCTCCCGTGGCCTAGGTTAATAAAACTTGCATCATCATTCGGAGAGCAGTTGGTTGAGTCGGCCGTAGCGAGGATCGTTCCAGTCGAGTCGATTACATCACCGAAGATCGTTGCACTTCGCCGTGCCGGCGGCTCGTCCTCGATCGGGCAAGATCACGGATCGTCCTCGAGAGCAGAGAGTGATCAACCTCCAGTTCTTCGTCTTCGTTCCCCGATGGTTTTCCTGAGTCATCCGCTACGATGCGGAGCGTTGTTCGACATAACGCTTGCGACACAGCGAAACGCGAGAAACTGCTCTCCGAAATTCTTGAAATTCAACGTGAAAATTTTCTGAAAATTACGAAGAACGAGGGATTATTTCATCGTTTATCTGCTTAACGTTTCGTTTGACAAAAATTCGTAACTTTGGATATGTAAAGTGTCAGAAGTATTTATTATGATATTTAATAACAATTACCAGCTCTGTTTTATGGTTGAATAATTTCACTGCAGGACTGAAAAATAGTTAAAGTGGAATAAAAATATCAAGGTGTCATCGTTGGGAATTCAATATTGCCTGTCTATGCCTCTGTAAATCGAGATCACTACGTAAATACTTAACGAAATTGCGGAACGCAACGAGATAATAACTGGAAAAACAAGAACTTGTTAACGTTCGCCGTTGACTTCTTTCATGATCTCCGATGGTCAAGTTGGAGAGCAAAATGCATGCATTTACGCGCTTAATTTCTTATGAAGTATGTAGATTACGTGGTTACATCAAATATGATAATTGAATGTAACTATGTCACGAATGAAAACGTAGCGTGATATGCTGCAACTGATGATGTAATTAAAAAATTTTTTAGTTCATTAAAACTTCAATTTAGATTTCGGAGAAAACAAGCTTGAACGTTGTTCTTGTTAAAATTTTCTTATAACGTGTACACTTATAGAATCCTACGGACAAGAAGTACAAGCAACAACTATTTTTTCTCTGTACCAATAACTCAGAAAGTACAAATTTTGAGTCGTGTCATTATTACAGCAAACTCGACTAAATGCAACAGTATAACCCGATCAACGTTAGAACTTTTCAACGTATCAACCTGGATGGATCACAATTTCAATAATTATGTTATTTCTAAATTCATTTCGTCTGGATCGAAACGAAGACACTGGTGTCAACTATAAAGCAATATGTACAAAGTATTTTCAACGAGCATTCATAGTTAATGAGAGAGCAAGCGGATACACTCGTGGACAGTCGGACTCTCAGTTTCTTTGCGAGATCCGACGGGACGAAACCGAAACGAGGTCTAATTAGAACGAGGGAAGAAAATAATAGGTTTCCGTTAAATGGCGACGAACGGGTTATGAAATTTCCCAGCGATCAATGACAGGCGGCCTGGTTCGCCACGTTGCTGCGTGGACGTTGGAATCGCGCCGCGGCGTGCTGCAACTCCAAGCGAGAATGCACGCTTTTAATGAGATTGTTGCGACACCCCTAACACCTTGATCGTTAATCGGCCGCAGGTGACTTGAATTAATCGAGACAGACGCGAGTAGTCCGTGCCGCCGACACCAGCCGATTCATAAAGGTTCCGATGGTAACGACTAGGCTGCTGAAACTGCACGTTGATAATTACGCGGTGAATGACACTTGATAACGAGATGCCGGATAAGATCTATGGGCAAAACCAACAAGTGTTATAGTTGGCAGTAATTTGATGGAAAAGGCGAATTTAGGTTAAAGCGAGTGCTTAACTTACTTAAGGAGAGCGCAAGGCTTTCGGCTCTGGGATTTGGCTCAAACTTTGTACACAGAGTTTGGTATCCTGTTTATGAATATATATCATTATAAAGATAGATACTCAAGAGATTTTAAGATATTTGTTATTAAAGTTTCATTGTAAATATACATTATATATGTATATATAGCGACAAGTACAATGTTCAGAACATTAGTATACTCTATGGAAGGAAAAGAGGGGAATTAGTTTAAAATCTGAGAATTAATATTCGTAGTTTCTTTTATCTCTTAAATTACTTGGTGATTGTTGCGATTTGTATCGTACTAAGATTGCAGGAAAGTTTTTTAAGTTCTTTGTTTTCTTGCAGGAAAGTAATTTAAAAATTTAGTACCTATTATCGATTATTAAAGTTACCTTTTTCATTAATTGATAATTAATCTAATCGTAATCTAAACAGTATGTATTATAGGAAGATTGTAGAAAAATAAGTTGCATTTTTATTTCTTAATGTAAAAATTCAGTATCAAGAAAAATTATATTTTGAAATTAAATATATATTTTTCATTGATAATTGATTGTTATAGGAGAGCCATTTTAAAATTCAGTACATCATACACTTAAAATTATTTTCAATAAGACATGTTTTTGATAAACAGGTGAATATGATTATTTTGCCTAGTTTCTTAAATATATATATTGATTACATATACTAGTCACATTCAATCAATTAATTCTATTACTAATTTAATCATTATAATCAATTTACTTTAATTACAAATTGTTTTTTTCTAGAATTTATTCATATGATTTCTTAATTTTTATTAAATCTTTAATTTTTTTAAAAATGAATTGTAAGATTTTCTATGTTATTGATTAATACTAAAACCATAAGTTTATAACTATTATCTATCTTATAGAATAAGTAAACTTACAGCTTGTCCCGTAAGTTTTCTATACAGTAAATATACTATAATTTTAATAGTTATGGTATATAATTACTATATATAAATTGAATTTAATTAGAAAAAAACTAGATATAAATAAATACGTAAAATATATAATTTCTAAATATATATTTATATTCTTTATTCTACAAGAACATTATATATTTAGATCATTTATTTTCGAGACAGATAAAATCCTTAAAATATATTAATTAACCCTGATACAAAAGGTACAAATTAAATTTTACTTATATATTTAAAAGTATATTTCATTTTCATTACTTTAAGCTATTAATAACTAAATTAATTCAAATCAGTTTACTAAAAATTGTCTCTTTCATATAATTGTGTTAAATAAATATATTTCTTCGGCTACAAACATTAAAAATTTATATTCTCTAATAAAATTTTTAATTCTAATTAATTTTTCTTTGATCTTACAATTAAATTTAACTCTTCGTAACTTTAAGAAGTTACATAATGCTATTTGTTTCAAAGTATGGTATCTCCAGTCATTGCAAAATTCCACTCACGAAACACTTCGCGCGAAACAGTTCTTTCCACGTTCCAGCTTCATTTCGCATGAAGGTCACAGGGATGGAATTCGAAACGCATTGAATTTTGAAAATATTCCTCCCTGGTTCGCGAGATGAGATTAAAAAATCGGAAAAATTAAGTGAGAGGAGAACTTATCCAACAATCTTTGAATTCCGTTTGCATCCCATGGACTCTCTCAAGGAGATCGAGCGAGTTATCGGGACGAGTTGTTGTATCAAGATAAAGAGTGTGAATCTCGTCGTAAAATTCTCTCACCGACTGATGCGATTCCAATTATGTGGAACTGGCTCGCGTAACCCGCGATCGAGGGAATACCCCCGTGATTGCGTTTTTTTAATTATGTATCGACGCGTGGGACGCAAGCGAACGGGAGAAACTAACGATAAGGACTAAGCGCGCGGTGTTCGAGACAGACTTTTCCAGGTCGGGCGAGAGAGCATCCGGGCCTTGTTGTTTTCTATGAAATCGCCAGCATCCGGGACACGCTCGAGATTGCGAAACGTTCGACGAACGAATCATCGAGCGTAATGACGGAACGTTCCGCGTGGAAATTCGTGAAAGTTAATGACGTCGCGTCGCGATAGCGGGGATCGTACGCGACGAACGTGTAGCTCACGATCGCTAATGATCGGCAATGAGTCCAACAGAATTGGCCTGCTGCGTAACCCTCGCTGGATTTAGAGTGACCACACACGATTTATAACCGGACTTATGTCGTTTCCCCGTGATTCTGATTAAATAACGCGATATGCAAACGTTCGCAACCGCGGCAACGGCGACGATGTTCGATCGTAAATCAACGCGAGTCGTGAGAACCTTAATTGAGACTGATACGTTCTTATAATTAGTTGCCCTGTAAAGCTGAGAGATCGTTGCGCTTGAGACGTGCAAGTCGACGAAAGCGACACGATTAATAGGACAGAATTAAGTATTATTATATTTATTTTATGAAGAAAAGAAACGTTGTTCAATTCAAAATTATGTGACACTTTTTACTTTTATCGACGCGAATCGAGGGAAACTCGGAACGTTTCGAATATCGGTGCAATGTCGCGAGGAATCGCGAAGAGCAACATAATCATTCTCGATGAATTAAATTACGGAAAATAAAGAAATAAGGTTCTCATAATTGTGATTTAATTGTGCGATATTGCGCAACTGTTTGAACGTTAAAATATCAATTACTAATAAAATTAGAATAAAAAAATACTACAATGAAACTATCATTTCTGATATTATTGCCCAATAGATAAGAACAAACGTAAATTTTTTTGTTTTATTACCGTTTCAAAGACTGTAAACGCCGACTGCAAAGCTAAATGCTCGGTCGCTTTTACCTTCGACTATTTCGCAATCGGCCGATCGCGTTCACATTGTTCCCAATAAAAAAATTCCCAACAATTAAAACTTTAATGCACACGACTGAACGGGAAGCGATCAATCGTGGCTGGCCTGGTTTTTCAAAATTATATTTAGATTCGTTCGAATTCGTTGATATATCAAACCATGCCAGTCCGACCTTTCTTCTATCGCGTTACGATCTAAATTCGGGACGCGAAATTACAAAAATTTTTACACTTGCGTGCATCAAGTGTATCTGTCAATTTTATTACATTTAAACATAATCCCAGCATACTGTTATCATGATTATTTCGTTAGTTTGTAATGCCTTTTATGACAATCGTTATCTCGCGCCATTAAGCAACATCTTAATATAACTCAACATCCCTGACAAACTGTTTATTACTCGTTGTACTATCTTTCCAAAAAGAGATGCATAACAGTGTCATTGAACGTTATCAAGTATTTGATTTTGTACGTTTATCGAATACAGCAGAATCAGTTCTCTAATTATAAAACATTCAATATTTCAATTATCAATATTTCCGTGTCGATCGAAACGTTAGAAAAATATTTGGAATTCGCTTAAATATCAATTTACACTTCGTTGTAATCGTAATTTCATTTTTCCTTAGGCAACAATGCGTTACGTTGTGCCTGGTAACACGCAATCGTTACCACTGCGTAAAATCTCTTCGATATCTTAATGATCATAGAGTGGCATAAAATTCTCCATCGGCAAGGAACACACGTATACAACGATATAAGGGAGAAAGTAGTCGGTGACCGTCGGACCGTGATGTTGGCTACTTTAATACGCCATGAAAGTAACTCGAATACATTAAACCTCGCACAGTGAGATATTCGGTCGATCTAGCCAAAAGTCGATCTAAACGCTGAATGGAATTTTTCTTTTCTTTTTACGCTTCTCGATGATTCCCGATTATCATTTTGTAACCACTGCACGGAGGAAGATTTTAATTTCCAAATGATATGAAAGTTATTTGGAATAAAGGAAATATTTATAGCGACACGAATGCTTGGAAGAAATTGTCATCTGAAATATCTCGATGATAATTTTACGATTATTACAAATTGGAAGATTTAAGCTTCGAAATAGTGTAAATGTAATGCGAATATTTGCGGACGAGTGATTTATAGAATTATTGGTTTTAAACTGGAAATTATACAATCGGCGAAAATCTTTAAATTTAGGCAACTCCAAAAAGAACTTAAACTTTAAAACGATATAACAATATTTTGCAGATAAGTGATTTATAAAAAGAATTGTTATGCACAGGTGAGAGAATTCGAAAATCTGATGCTCGGGATCGGATCAAAATCCCAGAAGTTTCTCAAATTTGAAAATTTTGGCCGATTATTGGCCGAATATCCCATGTGGAGTCATCGGTTCAAGATTTGCGATTCGTAATTTGTAACGAAAGATCTGAATTGACACAAATCTACTGCCACAGGTTACAACGTATTTCTATGATTCGTGCAGGAAATCCAATTCGACTGTTTGGACGTGTTTGAATCTCGTATTGATCCATATGTGCATACTATACATAATTCATGTGTATTTACATTTTCACGTTCAGTTTGTCCAGTCCGATAGTATGCTTCTCCTAAGTCTGTCATTTTCAAAATATGTGCAAAATATTGAGATACTTTAGAAATTTAAAGGCCAATTGTCAGGATCGTCAGGGATATCGTCGAATTTATTCTACTGCGTTATTGATCTTTAGACTGTGAATTTTTATGCATTTACAGGAAATTTCAAAATTTGACTGAACTTTCTATAATATTTGANTCGATAGTATGCTTCTCCTAAGTCTGTCATTTTCAAAATATGTGCAAAATATTGAGATACTTTAGAAATTTAAAGTCAAAATTTAAGGCCAATTGTCAGGATCGTCAGGGATATCGTCGAATTTATTCTACTGCGTTATTGATCTTTAGACTGTGAATTTTTATGCATTTACAGGAAATTTCAAAATTTGACTGAACTTTCTATAATATTTGATACGTAAAACAATTTTCAGCCATGATTCTGTTCTTTCAATTATATTCTCAGAAATATAAATTTCCATAAAAATCCGCAGCCTATCGATCTCTATTTCCTGTAATCACTAAAATCGTCTTTTTACTTTTTTCATTCTAAGAATCTCTTTTCTTCTGCTTCTCTTTCCATTTGCTGGGGACTTCTCTTTTTGGTATCTATGGAATTCTCCTTAGAATACAGCGCACGTTAAAATTACCAATCCTAAAGATGGTAATGTATATGTTTCGAAGTTTCAATTTCATCGCGTCAGCGATGCCATTCCTCGAAAGGATATTATGACTGCATGATAGATTATTTAAAAGAAATAACGCGAGCTCTGAGCAACGTATTAAGAAACATTCTAAATGATCAAATAGTCGTTAGAAATAATTTTAAAACAAGCAATCACTAAATTTGTCTAGCAATTTACTCTTGCACTAGACTTTATCTTTGGTTTACTTTTTACTGAAGTGAATAAAATGCTGTTCGTGCTTCAAGACATGGTTATGTCCTAAAGAAAATACTACACCATTTGTATTTCACCTTTTTTCCAATAGCATGCATCTCGTAAAATTAAAGTTGAATTCCACTGCAGCAAAAAGTGTCGGGCTTTGAACCTACTTTAAATTGTGCTGATCGATTAAGTCCGGCACCAGTGATTGGTCTGAAACTCAAGAATATAATCGAAATTCGATTTTTACACGATTTTATATACGCAATAAAATCCAATAATAGAATGAAAGTTACAAGTACCACCTAAACTCCTCTGTCCCGTATATTCTAACCTATTTAATGATCGAATTGACTTTAATTTTTCTTATCCTGTTTATACTAATCATAAATTAACAAAATTGCCTTTTTTATGAAATTTAATAATGAAGTTATTCATGGAAGATATTAACAATATTTATTCTTTAAAAAAGTCGACCATTTTCGTCGTTGAAAGACTAATAATGTCTTTGCGCCAAAATTTTCTCAACCATTTTAACGTGATGTTAAAAGCAAGAAAGCAACATAATTGCACGTATCACTTCCTCTGTAATCTCCAATTCATGCCGACAAAATCGACTTCTTATCCACCGGAAGCACATGCTCTCTCTCTCTCTCTCTCTCTCTCTCTCTGTCTGTGTCGTGACAGCCACGAGCGAAGAAACTTCTTGAATATTCAGTGAGCGTGTAACGTTTAACGAAGCCTTCTGTGGATAATGATCTCTCAGCTTGGAATCCAACGGTATAACAAGGAAGGAGAGAAGAAAAACGTATTCAAACATTTCTGTACGATCGTCGGGCGTAGACAAAAAAACGCCACGGGACGTTGGCTAGAAGCGAGGCAACTCCGTCTTCTCCGACAGAACCTGCTCGGTGCACGAGCACACAGATTTTTCGCAAATTAGCAGAGAGGATTTTTCGGAGGGCGCAAGCGTCCAGTGGACCGATCTGATAACACGGAACGGTCGTTCGCTTTCACGAAAGCGAAATCCGATGTAAAAAGAACGCGCAGCACAAGGAAACTCGTGTGCCGGCTACGCCCGTATGGAATTATTGTAAATTACGAGTTCCGAGGACCTCGAGTTAATGAAGTTATGAATAGATATTGGCACAATAACTTCCGTGGCCTGTAATCTGAAAAACCAATATACTAAAAAATCACCGGTCACAATGAATTTACAGAGATTAACTTAAACTAAACGCACGCAACTTAAAACTAAGACGCACGCATCCCGCGATGTCCCTGCGAGATCCCTCGTCGTCCCACGGTGCCCCGCTGGGGGGTCCAATATTTTACTTATCAACTAAGTGTTCCTACAGTTCAATTTAGATTTAAACTGAACTGTAGGTTGCGTAGTTCTTACGATGTCCCTGCGAGATCCCTCGTCGTCCCACGGTGCCCCGCTGGGGGGTCCAATATTTTACTTATCAACTAAGTGTTCCTACAGTTCAATTTAGATTTAAACTGAACTGTAGGTTGCGTAGTTCTTAGCTTGATATCGTTTTACAAACACCAAAATATACTTTACATTGTTTTACAATTTAGCTACATAACTGTGATGTTTGTAAAACGATATCAATTACCAGGTCTCACCACGAGGAGGTGACAGTAGTTCTTAGCTTGATATCGTTTTACAAACACCAAAATATACTTTACATTGTTTTACAATTTAGCTACATAACTGTGATGTTTGTAAAACGATATCAATTACCAGGTCTCACCACGAGGAGGTGACTACGCACGAGACCCGCCCCGGGGCTTACAATACATATCATCCATCCATACAATCATACAAAACATTAAATGCATACCATCATACTATACATGCAATACATACAATGCATACAATCATACAACGCATACAACATTTCGCAGCCCTA
>NIPQ01120361.1:0-12909 GCA_002806875.1 Lepidotrigona ventralis hoosana
ATGTCATTAAATGTTTTAGAATATTTGTGTGCTAGAAGTAATTAGAGAACATACTTGATTAAATTAAAACAGTGTATGTCACTTTACTACGTAAAGATACATAGAAGAAAAAAGATATATCAATACATTCTTTACCCGTACGTATATTAACACTAGAACTACCGACAGTTGAGACGTAGCTATCTCTACCAAAACCAGTCAATATGTCACTTTACTACGTAAAGATACATAGAAGAAAAAAGATATATCAATACATTCTTTACCCGTACGTATATTAACACTAGAACTACCGACAGTTGAGACGTAGCTATCTCTACCAAAACCAGTCAAAATTATTGGTACTGGTATAAGTAGCCATGATACAAAATTACTTTTATTTCAAATGAATAAAACAAAATTAAAGTTCATTATATTAATCCTTTAGCTATCCCTGCAAAAGTCATACCAAAACCAGTCAAAATTATTGGTACTGGTATAAGTAGCCATGATACAAAATTACTTTTATTTCAAATGAATAAAACAAAATTAAAGTTCATTATATTAATCCTTTAGCTATCCCTGCAAAAGTCATTACATCATTGTGAAGAAAAAATGTAACACGAAGTAGGAATTTTAAAATAAAGTTGTCAGACCAGTCAAAATGACTAGTGTGGTAGTTCTAGTGTTAAGGCTTTCATTTCGAACTCCTTCTGTATTAAAATCTCAGATGAAAATAATTGCAGCTTTGCAGAAAAAAATTATATATTGTTGTGACGTCGGATGACCGACGTTTGTTTAGTCTCCATAGTTATCGAGGCGATTTGGCCTGTTATTTGGTACGGGTTGTTCTGCAGCAAAAGTATGAGCACAGAGAGAATGAATCGATTATGAGGTATGGAATTACGATCGGTCTTTGTTCTGGAGCAATCGGCTTTAAGTGGTTTTTCAAATGGGGCAGATCAAACGGTGAACGAGAATGAACTTCGATACTATATTCAATAAACACCATATTCGATATTCTTTCTCCAAGCGAAAATGAACCCTCCGGATTCGAAATCGTAGCGCACCATTAATAACCAATATTACAAAGAGGGATAAAAAATAAGAAATAGTTAGATGATCTTCGATATTCAAAGAGACAGTTAGTTAATCTTCAAGATCCATTCGTGTGTTTTTCCGCGTAGTTCCGTAGTAGTCTCAGTCAATTGGAAGTCAGTTAGTCTTCGTAATTTTTCCGCACAGTCTCAATTTTAGTCTTTGTTTTCCAGTTTTGTCTCAGCTCTAGTTGTATCACTTGTGATAAATCTTGACACAAGCTCTATCATATACATATTTTGATACATATATATCATAAACTATATTTTATAAGTATTTGTTCATCGAGCTCCTGGTGACATCTAAATTTCATTCGTTACTAGAGGAATCACCATCATTCGAACATCATTTCTCTGACTTCACAACCTGACAACAGCAACCTAACACCGCGGAATAACACCGCGGATTTGAGTTAGAACCGGACTAGGTGTCGGTTGGATCGGAAGATTGTACAACGTCACGCAACCTGGCTTGGTGATAGCCAGCGTTTTTCCCGCGACTAGGACGTGACACCTTGGACGTTCTTGTTTTGAAATTACAACACCGAAATTCCTCGTTTCAGTAATAAGATTGCAAGGTCTGTATGGTCTTGGTCCTATAGACACGGCCAATAAACGTATAAACGTAATGTAAGGGTACTACGCATCCCTAGGTAGTCCCTTTGGCCTATAAAGTAATTGCGAATATTACTTTATAGTACTGACCTTTCCCAACAGTGCATCTTGGCCGGCAATGATACACTTCCGCAATCACGTGATCGGTCGTCACAATGTGCATAGAATTAAACAAGTGCATACAATCTTGTTTAATTCATTGACTTACGGAATTGGAGCTCACTTACGAGTGAGGAGCATTCAGTGTCGATGTGATTCTACTATTTCCATTTCAACAAGTAATAAAATAAGATTTTAAATGTTTCACATACAATCTTGTTTAATTCATTGACTTACGGAATTGGAGCTCACTTACGAGTGAGGAGCATTCAGTGTCGATGTGATTCTACTATTTCCATTTCAACAAGTAATAAAATAAGATTTTAAATGTTTCTATTTCTACTCGATTACAGAAGCCAAGACACCGATCCCAGAAGACCAATTCAAATACCATTCTGGGCTATCTTCCCTCTAGTAACGAAGGCACCTCAGATTAGCAAGCGACAACATTGCGCATACCGATCGGAATCGAACGTACGCGCCGGTTAGGTATAAAGATTGCACGAATCTTGGCTAAATAATAGCGTCTGCTACTACTTTATTGTCGTTCGAAAAACCTGAACGTAATAATTGAGATACATTTATATTGAATAGAGCCCGAACTCTGCATGAAAAAATACAAGGATATCAAATAAATATAATTATTTTACATACTTACAATGTATAAAAAAAGTTCTGATTTTCATCGAATACTCTTTGCATTAGAGAGTAGAAACTACTAATGACCATTATGGAGTTTATAACGTTGATAAGAGTTATAATCATAATATAACTGTTTCCATGAGATATCATTCTGAAAATCTAAGAAGAATATACTGTGAACATAACAAAATACATAACATAACAAAATAGAGTTGGAATGGAAATTTGACGATTTCTAAAATAAAATAAGATTTTAAGTGTTTAATTTTGTAGTTAGCTCCTATTTCTTTATATTGTCGCGTGCGCAACAGATATCGCAAGTATAACCGAAATCACAAGAGCAATTAAGAAAGCCGGTGAAAGTTGTACCCGAACGCAATTTTAAGTGTTTAATTTTGTAGTTAGCTCCTATTTCTTTATATTGTCGCGTGCGCAACAGATATCGCAAGTATAACCGAAATCACAAGAGCAATTAAGAAAGCCGGTGAAAGTTGTACCCGAACGCAACCATACAGCAATTGATATTTAAAACTTTGAAATAGCTGGTTATCGGATGTATGTTTCCTAGAAATAATTTATAACGAAGAATTGAAAATTCCAATTTCTCCAGTACTCCACGAACCACACCCTTACATATCGGATGTATGTTTCCTAGAAATAATTTATAACGAAGAATTGAAAATTCCAATTTCTCCAGTACTCCACGAACCACACCCTTACATCTTTTTCTTTGTTCTTTTGTTTGTATATCTCATTCTTCTATGATGTTTAAAAATAAAAATCTTCGCTACAGGAATTACATATCTCGATAATTACTTAAATTCCCATGCCTGGGTAAATTGTTTTAGTAGGCTAACACAAAAATTGGGGTAGCAATTACGTTCGTGACGTTGTTAATTCTAAAAATCTATGAAGAATCACCATATCGCTACACGTAACAATATCGATACAAATTTATCACAATACTGTTGACTTTTTTTTTAACGATTTCTGTGAGACATTATTTGTCGATGATAATTTTAATCTAAACTCAAAAGTTTTTTACTATTTTTTCTATCACTTTTATCTCGTCAAGAATCGTTGTAATTCTATTTCTTAATTGTTATGTTAAATCTTAAATTAATCATCATTTTATACTTGTAACTAATATTTCACCCACAATTACATAATCGCAATGGGTTATCGTGTGTCTTAAACTTTGTAGTTTTAGATCAAACAATTGAAAATATTCGAGATTAAAAATCGCCAAATTCGTTTTTGTATCCCACTTTGCATGCAATATTCTCAGTTCGGGACATACTTACTATTAGATTGTTACTTACCTTAAACATGAACGACGCACAATAAACTGACGTTATTATAAACATTAATATATAGGAAAATGAAAAGTTGTATTTCAGATATTTAATCCACCTTTGAAAAAGGAATGGATACGCATGTGTAATGTAATCTAGTTCTATGTAATATAGAAAAGCATATGAAAATTGAAATATTTCATAATATTTTATAAATTCAATAAATTTAAAAATATCTAAATATTTAAATTTAAAAATATTTAAATGTTTAAATTTAAAAATATATAAATTCAAAGATATTTACATTTATGTAAATATCGTTGTATGTAAGGTACTTATTAAAAAATGGTACTAACTTTATTATTAAATTATAAGTTTCTATTGAGTTCACTATTTGTTTTTGCATAACGATACTTCTTTTGGAGATGGCTACTTCTAATGAATTTTTATCTGCTACACTTTTCGCCTGACAACTTGAAGATGTAAAAAATTATATAATATCGAATCATTATTAATATAGATAATGCTATATAATCAGATTATATAATCAGATTATATATAATCAGATTATACTCACATAGCAATTTTATACAATAGACGTAAATGTACAAGAGTTAATATAAATAAACCGTCATGGCAAAATAAAATTACTGGAAAAGTAATCAGTATAATATTTAGAAAAATTAAAATCAAATAATAATTTTGAAACTTTTCCAAAAGTATTGCAATCGGATGTGATTTGTTCATAAACATGAAGATATCGATTTCGTTAACAAGTGACATAATAGCAGCAATATAACCGATCCACATCAAAACTGCAATGCATTTTAAATGTAAAACATTATCGTTAGATGTTTACTCGCAGTCTTACATAAGGAAATTAATTATTTTCTTACTGAAATAAATATTTATATAACGATTTCCCATTGTTATGTGTTCTTTAAGTATTTTCAATTCTTCTTTGTTTCGCAAGCGATTCCAATCACATTCTACTTTCTTTAACCATTGCTCTACCTTGGAGAAACCAAGAAAGATGATACATGATGACCCGATAATTTGAAATTATCATGGTTAAAATTAATTGAATTTTATAACTTACGTTTGTGGATTTCACAAATAATGAACCATATATTGTGCATACCATTGTTGTTACAATTATTAGGTTTGAGCTCAATAAAAACAATTGAGAGGTGCAACTCAGAGAAAACTGAAAAATAGATAACAAAAATTCTTTTAGAAGTAACACTCCATTACACAAATAATTAATTAATATGTAATAATTAAATAATTATGTTATGTTGTAACATATTTAATGTATATTTAATATTGTTATTTAATATAATATTAGATAATTATGTTACATTAAATAATTATATCAGATTAAATAATTGTATGAACGGAATAATTTTACCGCGATTAATGCTGCACTCAAAAGTAGAAAACATATGATCGTAATATGCAGTATTCTTAACTGTGTTGGTTTGTACGATGTCAATCCAGTCACAAAGAAGGAAAATTTTAAAAGTCTATAATGTTTTTTGCCAGTGAAGTCCATTTTCTTTGACGGTCAAAACACGTTTGATCGCGGCTGCAGCTTTACACATTTCGCAAAGAAATAAAGAGAGGAAGACAATATTGATACCGTTGCGTGCTACAACTTGTAAATTACTAATGAGCCGAGAATGGCTATCGATCGACGTGTGTGAATAAAAAATATCTTTCTGAAGAGAAACGTTACTTTTATTCTTTTTCCTCTTGATTTCCTGCAATTTTCCCGCAATTGCGTTGAATTTTAAATAAATTGTCCCTATGGCATAACTGAAAATGTCAATCAAACCCAGGTGTTTTCTCACATTTCCGAGTTTTATGGTAACATATGTGCAGGTTGGAAATTACAGGTTACGAAAGGAAGAATCAGTTCTTATAGTCGTTCGACGAGTAAAGTCACATATCCTCTAAAGCTATTATTCTGTTACTTTATTTTCTGTGTTTCGTGAAGTGTTTGGAACGTTCTTTCTAAGGTGCCAATATGTGTGCTCGATAAAAAGACATACAGATGACGTGAAGTATTCTATTTTTTACGAAAATTTTCTACAGTTAGAAAATGTAATTTCTTCAACACACTACCTTCTTGTATGGCAAAGTATTTTTATCCTGTTTCGGATTGCAATGATGGGGATTTTCAAATAAATCCAGAATAATATATACTATGTTAGATACTGAATCAGAAATGTCATTGAAATTTCTTATATGATCAATATTGTTGCAGGGATAAAGAAAAAATATAATAGTATGTATTTAACTGTTTAAACTATGCGAATTGTCTTGTGTTGTCTTGTTGAAATTTCGAAATACAACGAATATGTCATTTTGTTTGAAAATTAAATACGACTACTTTATTATGCTCATTAATATTATATATTTTTGTTAATGATTTTTTTAAATTTCTTGTATTATTGTCTTACAGTGCCCATTATTATTTTGAACAAAAGAATCAGCAGACTGTACTACATCTTTGATATACGTACAAAATACACGAACTTTTTACTATAAAAAATATTCCCATATCATGACAGACTGATTTTCATAAAATGATTCAACATGACAGGCTGATTTTCATAAAATGATTCAATCGCTGTGTTTTGATAATGTGCTCGATGTTACTTTTTTCACATCTATTTGCGATTATATTCAATTAATTTTTACAAGGACATGAAATTCAACTTACTTTTCATCAAACAACCATAAGTATAACAAGAGAATATTTTTCGAAAAAAAAAGAAAGAATGAGTTTAACTCTTCCAACAACGATGTAAGAGGAATATCTACAAACAAGAATTTCCGAATATTTTAATTTTCGAATATTAAATTGTTAATACTGAAATTGTTATAATTTTGCAAAAAGAAATACTTATACGTATAATAATGAATTTAAATTAATTTTGTAGTGAAACTTTTAAAACATATTCATTTTATTCTAAAGTATTTTTAGGTTGGCAGCGCATGGCAAAGTAAAGACATTCTTTTCCTCGAAAATGCTATAAATTGTTACAATATCTCAAAATATTGAAAAATTTTCTTCATAACTGAATCATTAAAGACTGAAAATTGAAGCTTCCTCTTTACAGTGAACTCTTAAAATTTGTTGTACGATCAATTAATTGAACTTAGAGTATCGGCAAAAACGAATATAGTGTTACGACTTTATGAATTTTCATCTGAGCTGAATATTTAGAGTTCAATAAAATGGTGACAAAATATCATACATCAAGATTTCTAGGATTATTATAAAAGACACATTGTACAGTCAGTTAAAATTTCTCAATATTTTTACTATAATACTTTATACCATTACTATAATATTTATAACATTTTCGAGAAGAAAAGTACATATCTTCACTTACCCACCTGCTACGTAATGAGAAAATTTTTTAGAATGAAATGAACGACACATTTTGAAAATAGAGGCTTCATGTTATGAAGGCCGATTTCTTTGTCATTTTTACTGATATTTATGATTCTTTTGAATGAAACTTTTTTCGTGTTTTCAAAATCATCGTCGGTTGTTTAGTCGTAATGATGTTTTTTACTATTCTAGGCGGAAGAAAGTGCATTTAAATTGGAGATTTTCTTCTTTCTTTTCTAAATATTTGTTAAAAGAGAGAGAATATTTAGCTTCTACAAAGTTTCTGATATATTGTTATTTTTGAATTTGCGATTTTTCTATTCATGTATCATATTTCATTTTAATTTACTGTAAGAAGAACTTTTAATTTTTCAGGATTACCGGTGAGTTCGGAGATTCCTCTGCCTGTCAATAACAATAGACGCATTATGAGTCCTCTGAGTTTTTGAGACCTTCACGATTACAAGTGGCATTGTTACCCATGCCATGAATAACCTGTGTGTAGGCAAAGTGACATGGAAATAATATTTTTCGGTAGTTGTCAATTTATAAATGAATTTCTCATTGATTAGCTCACCAAACGTAAAATTGCACTTAACACTTGTATGGAAGCAATATGGACGTGAGGTCTCGAGGTTCATTGTTCGCAAACATTGTTCAACATTTTTAGCAATATTAGAAAATCCTTCTTCAATGAGCAAACATCTTTCATTTCATCTCATTCTAAGCAACTNCGAATTTCTCTTTGATTAGCTCACCAAACGTAAAATTGCACTTAACACTTTTATGGAAGCAATATGGACGTGAGGTCTCGAGGTTCATTGTTCGCAAACATTGTTCAACATTTTTAGCAATATTAGAAAATCCTTCTTCAATGAGCAAACATCTTTCATTTCATCTCATTCTAAGCAACTAACAATGTTACATGCAAATTACAGTTCACTCAATGTCGTGAATACCAAGCCAGTATATGAGGATTCATGGTAAAATATTTCTTTTCTTTCTTTTACAAGAAACGTTCATTATCAGTTATCGGTTTTCACTAGCTTCAAGATGATGCTTTTTCGATCAAGCTGAAGTGCATAAATGTAAAATTTTACATATTTTTTAATACAGTCGGATCTGTCTGNATCAATGTCGTGAATACCAAGCCAGTATATGCGGATTCATGGTAAAATATTTCTTTTTTTTTCTTTTACAAGAAACGTTCATTATCAGTTATCGGTTTTCACTAGCTTCAAGATGATGCTTTTTCGATCAAGCTGAAGTGCATAAATGTAAAATTTTACATATTTTTTAATACAGTCGGATCTGTCTGGAACATTAGTGTATATATATTTCATTTTTTTATGTATTCCTCAAAAAACCAATCTACTGCAATATCTGACAATCTCATCCAAAACTGTTGAAAAAGATTTTATTGATTGCATTTCATGTAGCGCATCTACGAGGGCCAACCAAAAACTAAATTTCACTCATTTATATATTATAAAGATATTTCACTTCTTATGTCTTAAAAATATTTCGATGAAATTTCGTAGAAATAATGTTTGATATCTCTACTCTCTGTTGCGTTAACAATTTTGACGTTGCGATCGTCTATTGTTTGTTATCAATCGTAATACATGGAATGTGCACTAGAAATATCGTTCAAATTGGAGATACGTACTGTCATTCACTTTTTACGTATAGAAAAGTGTTCCCGCGCCTAAATTTATCGTATGTATATAGTTAGGATATGACATCCTACCAAGCAATTGAGAAATGGTGCATTTCATTCAAGAATGAGCATACAGATATTGAAGATGATTACCGAAAGGGAAGATCGTCAATTGTCAACAAACGTAAACATTGTAAGCAACTGGTTGATGGAAACAGACGACTCAGAATAGACAGTTTGAGAAGATTGTGAAAAGAGATTAAACATTGGGTTAGCAACCAGAAAAGTTGAAGAAAAGTATGATGTTCCTTTACGACAATGACACACCATATTCGATACGATCCACAAGGGACCTATTGCAAATGTATTAGTAGAAAATCTGGCAACATTCTCTATATAATCCGGATCTGTTACTTTGCGATTTCCACGTTCCCGAATCGATGAAAGCAGAGTTTGCAAACCGACAGTATTATTCGGACGAAGTAGAAGAACATGTGATTCAAGAATGACTATTGCAAGATCGATGAAATTTTTTCAACGAAGGAATAGAAAAGCTAATGCCACGGTACGATAAATGTCTCACTCTGTCTTACACTATGGAAGCTACGTAGAAAAATAACTGATACTTGCTAAGAATAAATGATTCATTACGTTTAATAAGAGTGAAATTTAATTTATGACTATCCCTCGCATAATGCGTGTTGGATATCCATCGTTTCAAAGTCATATTGAACATTGCTTGTAAAGTAAACATTTGGAAGAGAAATAGAAAAATCCTCGATTGATTACTTCCTTTCAAAATATGATTTTTTCATACCAAATCGGCACATCATAATATATCATCTGAAGCGCATTTTTTCTCGGCTACAATAATATGAAACGAAAAATATAGTACTATGATTAGAAAAAATTTGCTATAATTTTGAAAATTGGAAAGTATACATTATTGGTATCCTGTTTGTAAAAGTAGAAATATATTACGGTATTAAATTTATTCCGTTTGAAACTTCTTAAAAATTTGATTAAATGTCAGTAAATTCGATGCGTTAGTCTTTGCTAAATTCTTGCTACAGTACTGCGATCTTTTTATTCTGTAATAAGAATTTCCTGAGCAAATATTTTATGTTTCATTTAATATTGTTTTATCTTTTCAAGACAAATACCTATATTACGAATATTATAAAAAATTATGGTAATTGTTAAGTCGTCATTATAAACGATATATTAGAAATACTGAGTATTCAGTAGTGAGTTGAATATTACACAACTGCACTGTTTGTTCAATGTAATTTGCAATTGAAAATTAAACGCGAATGAATAATTGGAGAATCGAGATTTACTTGATGTGAATTGGTACAATGTATGAGACTGAAATTTAACAGAGATCCTTGACGAGTATAAAACCGATTCATCTTGAAAAATTTACTGATTCTGACGCACTAACTACGAAGTGAATCTAATGTCACAAACACACACTCTGTCGAATGAATTTAATGTTTCACATGCTACAATGAATATAACATGCACCGGTGAATTTAATGTGAATTTAATGTCTTACACTGACATAGTGTCTCACTGATTTCCGGCTGACGCCGGGCCTGTTTTATAGAAAGATGATGCTCTAACGTAATTCCTCTAAAAATGATAAAATTATTAAACATTGATATAGTGATTACAGCCAACCGTCCTTTTTAAAGGACACCAAACATAACAGGCGAGTCAGCGACCGGGAAAGACAATAATAAACTATCACAACAGCCGCGATAAAGCGCGGTAGACTTTTTGCCAGCATAAAAAAACCGGTGAGCCGTTAAAAATAGAATAATAAATTATTTTATGTCTACCGTCTTTTATACATATTATTCTAATTAGTAGAATTATGGGAAATCGCCCGAATAGTAATTATTACGAAAGTGGGCTTCCTCACCGATTTTAATAGACTACATATGTGTTACTATCGCTTGTTTTCAAGGAGATATTTGCGAGAATATTTTTAAAACTATATACTTTAACGTTATGTAGTTCCTGAAGCTTTGATGTAAACTTAAGTTGAGTTGGATTTAGGTTGTATTTCACTCTAGAATAAAAAAGATAGAAATTAGAAATTATAAACCAAATTTAGACATATGATTTAGACCATACAAAAATGCCTGGCTGGCAACAGTGTCAACAGCTTCAGAATGACTGGAAAGAATAAGTAATCCTTAATTAAACTGAATTGTCACTGAGAATCAATAAATAAAAAAAGAATGGAACATGACTCAAGCATAACTTAAAGCTAATCCAAACCCATATCAACAGCTTCAGAATGACTGGAAAGAATAAGTAATCCTTAATTAAACTGAATTGTCACTGAGAATCAATAAATAAAAAAAGAATGGAACATGACTCAAGCATAACTTAAAGCTAATCCAAACCCATCCAAATTGACTAAAAAACATCAAAAAACATCAAACATAATTCAAAGCTAATCCAGCCAAATTAACTAAAAAACATCAAAGATATTGCCAGTATTTCCGAAACTAAAGCTGATGAACGACAGTAATAATAATAATATATTGAGAAAAAATGTTCAGAATATTTGTCTGGATAACATAACTCACTCTCGCAGTAATTACCAAAATTACAAAACTTTACTAAGCCTTGTGAAATTTGTCGTTGAGTGAATGTCTATCTATTTACAATCTTCTCCCTTTTTTAAATAGTATACTATATTTTTCTTATTTATTCGGTTTATTTAAAAAATAAATGAAAATTAAAAAATAAGAAAAGAATGTTAACACAATAATGTTAAACATTCTCGAGCGCAGAATCATAGTCTATTCCATATTTCCTTTTCATGTTTTTTTAACAATTTTCGAACGCTGTTTACTAAATTAAAAATTAAAAAATAAGAAAAGAATGTTAACACAATAATGTTAAACATTCTCGAGCGCAGAATCATAGTCTATTCCATATTTCCTTTTCATGTTTTTTTAACAATTTTCGAACGCTGTTTACTAAATTAAGGACTCCGGAGCACCCGGGAATATCAAGATAGTCGCGAATCCTTTTTCAATATTATCGAGGATACATTCACTCAGTTTGCAATTAACTGGTCTCAAAAGTATTTATTAGGTGAGTATTAGTATTTATTAAGTGATGATCAAAATAGAATCTCTGTGACTGATTAAAGTCTATCTCATTAAACAAGTGAAATTCATCAGAGTGCAATTAGACAAAATTAGTATACAATCCAATTTTCACTTCTGAAAAGTATTTATTAAGTGATGATCAAAATAGAATCTCTGTGACTGATTAAAGTCTATCTCATTAAACAAGTGAAATTCATCAGAGTGCAATTAGACAAAATTAGTATACAATCCAATTTTCACTTCTGAAGCCTCAACAAATCAAACTCGACCATAGGAATAGCCATGAATGTGCAACAAAGAGCGTAGACGAGAGGTTGCAACGTGCAAAGTATTAACTTTTATATACAGGCTGTTCGCGTTATTTATGTCCAGCGCTTTTCTCCGGAAATGGTAAACAAGAAAACAAGATAGAATACAAAGTAACCAACACAGCAGTGTATAATCCATTGATTATAATTGAGTGATTTTATATACAGGCTGTTCGCGTTATTTATGTCCAGCGCTTTTCTCCGGAAATGGTAAACAAGAAAACAAGATAGAATACAAAGTAACCAACACAGCAGTGTATAATCCATTGATTATAATTGAGTGTATGATCCATTAAAAAAGAATGCACCCTTGTGAAAAATCATATTATACGATGACAGAGCTTTTTAAATAATGTCAACTAAGTTCAAATTTATTTATTACTGTACGTACATATGTATATTTGCTCGTAATAAAATGTCACTGGGTTCAATTTAATAAATAATTTTCAGTACGGAAGCGATAACAGTGTCTATATTTTTTGATTCTAGTTTCTACCGCTATTAGTGCTGTAATGTAATAATTTCCTAAGTCGATATGACAGGATGTGACACGGAAATGGTCAGAGAGTCAGGTAATCCTCAAAACGTTGGACCACTGTCTAATTAGGGTAGACCATTGACTAATAGGATAGACCGGACATCAATGCGATTTTGTGTCCCAAGATCTGAAATACCGA
>NIPQ01120364.1:0-12770 GCA_002806875.1 Lepidotrigona ventralis hoosana
AGCGTTCTCGATCGTGTGACTCATGATTCTTAATCCCGGAGCGAGGGGATGGACAAAGTACACGCAACTTAGCACCAATCTACCCGGTTGTAAATATTCCCAGATCTTTGCCATTCACCCCCTCCCTCGACGCGCATAAATTCTCCGAATTTATCCCAAGAAATTTCACCGGTTGTTTCCTATTTAGTTTCTCTCGAACACGCATCCCTTCGTACGAGCTACGAACATCGTGGAAACCTCTCGTCTCACGTTTCGCTCGTTTCAAACTCGCTCGAGATCGACTCCAATAAAGAGCAGGCACTCGACAACGACGATATACACGGCGAAAGAAAATATTTCAATTTTGACTGGTCACGTATATACGAACTCGAATTTTCAGGCGCGATAGAAGCAGTTTCCGAACATCTCGGTACCAGGACGATCATCTCGAAGGTTGCCCCTGAACGGTGATCATCCCCTTTCGGAAATAAGGTAGCTATTGCGAAAGAAAATCGTAATAACTCTGAGGAGGATTCCAAGCAAGCGGCTACTGGCTTCCATTTGGAAGTCAAACAAAAGCTTAGCAGTTTTCGAGGGAAAGAAAGGGGAGGGAGAAGAGGCGATCGCATCCTCTCACTGGCTGATTTATTCTGTCGCGCGCGGGGCAGAAGAGGAACTCTTGCAGCAGCCCACTCGGTACTCGCGATTCGACAATCGAGTCCATCATCAATTTTCCGTCAAGTTTCCTTCGGACTCGATTTATCAAATTTGGTGAACACAGGACTCTCCACGTGTCTCTCTGTCTTATTTATTTTTCCTTCTTTTCTGTTTTCTTTTTTTAAATTCTGGCGACGAAATTGTGTCGTTTGAAGGAAACTTGAGTGCGATTGCACGAGGCAAAGATGAGCTCCGTGACGAATTTTCCCTGGTGGAAGTTGCAGAAAAATCTGTCAACAGTGAATATCTTTTTGTCTTCGTTTCCCTTAATTGCTTAAGTATTAGTAAACTTTATTTGATATTTATTACAAACCACGTGGGTTTAAATTTTCTGGCTTTTCCTCCCACATTTCTTTCCTTCCTCCATTTTTTCTTTTGGATTCCTTCGGTGAGAAAACGAGTTGAAAGTCCAGACAATTTCAGACGGCGGCGCGACCGCCTTTTACTTGCAAATTAGCGGTTTCTCTTCGTTTTTGCCCCCTCGCTCTCGTGACAACAAATTTTATTGCAATTGCTCCTAGTTCTTCGGCCCTCTTTGTTGCGTGGGCTAATGGGCCGGCGTTCGTGCCGCTGTGCTTAACTCCTTTTCGCCTTAGCCTCCGGGGCTAGGGAATTATTCTTGGAATTCGCCAGAGCAACTAAAAGGGATGAACCAAATTCTCGGCTCCAGTCTCGTGTGCAGCAAAGGCCCTGTAAAAAAGGATCTCTACCACTGAAAAACCCTGTAACGTGTACTTGTATGGTACAATCGTTCGACAATTTCACTTGCAATCACGGTGTTAGTCGAATTGCGAATTCCCCCCGAAATCGAAACATAAACCCGCGAATCGTGGGATTAATTACGGTGCAATTTCATTTCTCGATAGTGTGTTAATCTGTCGACAGCTTCGTTTTAACATCAATGAATTTTTCAACAGGAAAATAACTCCTCGTTCGATGGAGTTATTCGAATCAACAAGGCTCGAGGCTCGCTTCAGACGAGACGATAATCCCTTCGAAGAAGGATAAAACGATCCGCAGTATTATTCAAAAGAATCAACGAATGAATTTACCAAGACGAGAACTCGAGAGCTGATCTTGACGGAATTATTCGAGCCAGTGATCGGAACATTCAACGGGATAATAATCTCTTCCCGAAGAGGGGTAAAACGATCCCTCTGTCGAGTGTTGTTCGACAGGATCGGCGAACGAATTTCCCGAGAATGGAAATAGAAAAAAAAAAAAAAAAAAAAATTCNAATTCGAAATTATTCGAAACGGCGTCTCGATCGGGGAAACGGAACAATAATCCTCTTCGAGGAAGGGGTGAAACAGCAGTGTTTCGAAGATATCGATGGTTTCACGTTAACAAAACGAGCCTCGCCGATAGCGACTTGATAAGACTTCCCCGTGTTTGCGGCCACGCATCGCGTGCATCAAAGGCTAGCTGGCCGCAATACGACACCGGGGAAACCCTCAAACGACATGGCAGCTCCAATTTCAGTACAAATCCATCACAGGCAGCCATCACGAAATACTTGCGGAATATTTCACGATCGGTCGTGCGGGACGATGAAAATTATATGATCAATTATGCAACGGGGAAAGAATTTTCAACGCGTTCGTACTCAGCGAATTCTCAACGAGACGGGCACCGAAATCAATTGTACAACAGAATTTTCGTATGATAGATAATGTTTTCTCCACTTTCGTCTCTCTTTTGGTTTTTCGATCATCTTGCAGTACTGTTGCTAATACAATAATTCTTAGGATGGAGATTTTTTTTTTAAATATTTTCTCATGCTTCTTATATTGTATTACATTGAACAAAATATGATGGATTGGTTATAATAAAATATATTAATAAAGGGATACGTTAGGGATATTTGAGAAATATTTTGATCTGTATTTTGAGGAAAGTATAATGAAATTGAACAATTTAATGGAGATATACAAAAAAATTGCTTTCTGAGGGAGAGCTCCGATGAATAACAACACTTTTGATATAATTTACGTGACGAGTATGAGTTCCAACGCATATTAAATTTTATGCAATTTAAATTCCACTTAGTTACCTTTCCATGCTTATCGTATCGACGTTATGGAAATATAATAACAATATTTTTGCCAGTTGTAATTTGCATATATTATTCCGATATCAGATTGCCGGGTTTTATAATTTTCCAAATAATTTAGTAATCTCAATTAAACACACGCTCGTACGCATTAAATCCTGCGACCGTGTAACTGATATGTACAACATTTCGTTCATCTCTCCAGTTCGTGATTTCCTGATTTTTTGCATCGAGTCGTGGAAAATCGTTGACCCAGCGTTCGAAATTCATACGCGGGAATATTTCCTTCGGATCGTTCGATCGGATCGGCAAAGTAAATAAAGTTTGCGAGCAACTGGAAAAAAAGATGCTCGACAAACGAGATAAATTAATTAACCCAGTTCTTAACGCCATATATGAATATCAACCTGTCTGTAAATTTTTTTTTTTTAAATGCATCGAACCGCGACCGTTTGATTTTCTCCAAATATCTCAACCATTCTCAGAGAAATCCGAACGATTGCAAATAAGGCAAACTTATTAATCAACTTGAGGACTGTTTGTCTAGTGACCCAAATTTTCAGACTTTATTATGGAACGAAGGTTTCGAGGGCGAATGTCGTGAAGGGATCAGATAGAAAGTAGCGAGACGTCAGAGCATAGAGCTCGAGAGAAAATTATATAGATAGAGTAGCGAGTTGTGAGAGCCTATAGATCCAGAGAGTATTATAACGAGTGACGAGTTATAATGAGAAGATTAATTAATTAATCTTTGTCATCGTCGTATTGGGATTTTATCAAATAGGTTGAAACCTTGTTTTCACCTACATACATGTGAGAATAATAAATTCCCCTCTGCTCGTATAATCGTATTTTACGAGTCAAACTTTCTACACAAATCTAATTTTCGTAAAACCGCCCTAAAAATCTAACGTCGACGTAACTTGCCAGCGTATTCGCGTGTGACATTGTGATCGAAGGAAATCACGCGGAATCGCCTTCGCGAGGACAGAGAATAGTAAAATTAAGAGCGGAGAGGTGGGAATATCGAATATACGGCGGCCATAAACACGTTTCAATTTCGACAGCGAGGAATACCCCCGCAAGGGGTATCAGAGAGGGAAAGGTTTTTCGCGAAATGGATCAATTCGAGGATTATCGTTGCGGCTAACCGAGAGAATTCCGCAGCAGACCGGTTCTGTGTCTGACGGACCAGAGCCAAGTCTCTGGCAGGCTGGCTTGGCACGATTCGCGAATCCTTTTCATATTCGGCCGCGCGGTGCTCGCATCGGCGTTTTCGAGAATTGACGTCCAACGATAAACCCCGAGATCCGGCCCACACCGAGACGGACTATCAGAACAGAGAGAGAGAGAGAGAGAGAGAGAAGAATCCCCGAAAAATGAGAATTTCCTTTTGCAAACATGGGACTATGGTTAAGTCGCTGGATCAACGGAAAATTTTTGTGAGAAAACCTTCGGTGTTTGGCGAAGACAAGTTTCGTTAAATTTTGTTAGAAAGTTTTTTTATTTTCGATATTTCGTAAGGGACAATCTGCCTGTCTCTCGTTAAACGTCGAGTTCAACTTTGACAGGCTGCAATCGTACAATTTCCGCGTTGTTACACGCACGGTTGTCCAACACCCGTTAATCGATCTATCAACAACGGAAAAATTTCATAAACGCGTGTCGCTGAATCGAAATTCAACAGTTCTCATTATTTCGATTTCTGTCGAGCGGAACTGTCCGACCAAACACGCGTCACCACTCCAGACCTCGTGCCACGTGTCAGTTAATTCCTCTGAAATCCTCGAACAACTAATGCAAAACTACGATCACTCGCAAACACTAAAACCAGAAACAAAACGCAGAAATTATACCGTTGTAGATTGTTGCCAGGTTAAGCTACAAAATCGATACGTGACTACAAAAAGAAAAAAAAAAACACGAAAAGAAAAGAAAAAAAAAGTCGTGCAATTCATCGTTTCGATTTCCGACGGATGAAATACGGTGCTTTGGAAACAAACGAATATCCTATCAACGTTCGAGAGTCTCTAGAATGGAGATCCCTTAACTCGTGTTTCAACGAACAGAATACTGATCGATGCTCCGAGGTAGCCCGAAATTCTTGGATTCGCAATGTTTTTTCGGCACAACGAGAAGTTCTTACAACTCGGCGCGAGGCGTCTGGCCGATGTTGGCGCGGCTAGCGTCGACTAGTTCCACTGAAATCCTGCAAACAGCATCGGGGACCGATGGAACACTGCGCGGTATGGATAGGAAATGTTCGGTTGGACGAACGGTACACAGGCCTCGTCACCAAGCAACCTAAGACCCCTGGGGAGGATATGGAAAAATTCGCTGGAAATATATTTCACGGTGTAGCCTCTATCTTTCCGCACACGTACATCCACTTCCCTTCCACGTCGTCGCTACGATATATCGCCCGAATCGACTCGATGTCAGTGACCCGGAATTTGCATTTCCCCGGAAAATACACGGGGAGCGGGGAGGGGAGCAGAGGGAAGGAAGAGGCGGAAGGGGAGACAGGGGGATGCGCCGAGGGTGAAACGTCCCTCCACTTCTCTCTCTCTCTCTCTCTATTCCTCCGGCTGGCAGAGAACGAAATTCCGAGCGGCACTTTTTTAACCGGGCCAGAGCCGAAACGATTCTCTCTCGGGGGTACGAGCATCGACGAGGGCCGGTAATTAGGCGCGATCTGTCGCGATTTCGTAATCGTCACGCCGGACAGCAGGTTTTCTAATGATCTATCGAGCTCGTTAAGCGGCGGGGATTACTCTGCGCTCTCGGGAGATTTGCCAGGCTGAGGCGGAAGGAATATAAATTTTTTTGCAATGTAGAATTTCTTTGCTTTCGGGTACGGATTGCAGAGTTCGAAAGGGAACTTTTGTTCTTGCCTATCGGAAATATACCAACTAGATTCTAGTTAGAAGATTGTGTTACGAGAGGTGATTATGTTGGTAGTGGAGCATGCTTTCAACCAGATGAAATAGAAGCTTTATTTTTAGATATTGTTAGAAGGGATGTTATGTAAATTTTTAAATGGCGTTATTAAGAGAGTGGATTGGATAGATTTTACAGTGAAGATTGTGCCGTAAGAAATAATTATACTTAATGACGCGTGATTTTCGCAGATGGATGTCGTTAAAGGAAAAGGCTGCGTTGTACAGAATTTCATATTGCCTACGAAGGGTGTGTTGTTAAGAGGAATTAGATTTGATGACACACAGCGAGTGTTTTCCGCAAGATAAGAGTTAGATTAGCCTCCAGCTAATTCGCGAAATTTTGAATTAATGATCGAAGCTTCAAGCACGAGAAGGGAACGGCAGAGGGAAGATCGGCGAAAGATCAGCCAGTTACGACATAATTTTAAATACAGCGACGAGTTTGTAAGAGTTGACGATGCACTTCCTACACCACGTTCAAGTTTCTCGGAAGAAAAACCTTGCCTCGCGATCTTCTTTCATCGACTCGAATTCGACCCCTTCCTTCGCGATTTATAATCGCTCGGCGACCCGCTCCGATACTCCAGCTACAATACGCGTCGAAAGACATTGCAAACATCCCGCCATCGCCGGGCACTCGATAACAAAGAAACAAACAAACTCGGAAGATCCAGCGGAGCAAAGTCACTGGCCCTGTTACAAAGTAGACTCATCCTCCTCCTCCTCCTCGTTTCCCTCCTCCAGGAGAGAAGAAAAATCCTCTTCCTTTACAGGCAGCATCGAGGAACGATCCATCTGTCGTCGAGGCTAACTCGCTCGCGCTCGGCTGGTCGGTACGTCGGTCGGGATAAAGGATGAGAATCGTCGAACGCGCTTCTCTCAGCCTATCCTCTCCATCCCCATCTAAACGTTCTCCTTTAAATGCAAATCTGGCGAGATTACGCGGGGATGATCCCCTTTTTCGACTCGGCCGGCCTTGGATCGCGTGCATATAGACGCGAGAGCCGTCTTATCGGGTCTAGACGATAGCGCGAGAGTCGCACGAGCATTAAGCAAATTGTTTTTGGCCGGTCGGGGTGTAGACGACGCGTTGTTCTTGCGCTCGCCAGAGACTTCTCATCATAATTTCGTCCGGCCGGGTTCGAGTCCCGGACGTTCGACTCTGCTCTCGCTCCCGTGGCGAGGGAAGAGAAGGGAAATTCCGGCGGCGAGATTCAACCGGGAACCGCGAAACCAGCCGCTTTTTATTACCGCCACTAATTCACCTTCCGCACAGTTTCGCCAATTTCCGGGCGTAACCGCGACCGCTCCGCTGTCCCGCCTTTCTTCCTTTTCTTTTTTCTTTCTTTCTCTGCGCATTCTCGATCGCGCTACGCGCCACCACCCCTCTCTCCGATCCGCGAGGTTACAATTTAATCTGGCAACAAACCAGCCTACCAGTCTATTCCGATGCAATTTCGTTCCCGCTCGGAGGATTCCTATCGGCGATGAGAGGATTGCTACTTTGTTTGGGCGAATTTCGGAATGGGTTTGCAAAATGCCGAGAAGATTTCCCTCTCGACGGTCGAGAGATAATTTTCAAACGTAATTCAAACAATATTGAAAATGATATTAGGAATAAAGTGTAATATTAAGAATATAACTGAAAAGAATGTAAATGTTTATTTTATTATAGGAAGTATATGAATATATTCCTTTATAGGAAGTAGTGCATATCTGTCGCGAGATTTGAACACGTCAACTAAAATTTTTCAGCGATTTCGTTCAATTACAAAGAAATATCTTTTCTTTTTATAAAAGAATCGTACTTAAACTGCAGCTAACAGCTCTGATTTACTTGTAATTGCTATATTATGATATTCCCTGTAATTACAATGAACGTTTGGTATTTTGATATAACGTAATAGTGCAATAATATCTGCAACAACGACGTGAGAGTAAATGAATTTCAGAGGAAGAAATCTCTCACGGGAACAATTCGAGCAATTCGGAGCAATCCACGTAAACTAAATTTCTTACGAGAGTAAGAAATTGATAAAATAGCGGGATGTGAGTGGGAATTATTTTCGGAGAGGTTGAAAGTAGATGTTTATCATTAATTTTAATATATTACGCAATGGTCTACGCAAAACCCATAATGCATGTTGGCGATTGCTTTACGTCACGTGTCAGAGAGATGCAATCAACAAAATTTCATGCTAAACACCATTTGAACGGGATAATCATTTCCTATGCCACGTCATTTTATTTGGAGCGGTGCATCATTCTATTCGCCGTGTTGAAATTATATGCTCCTGCGTGCATATTTCTACAATCACGCATAATTACTACGGCACGTGCCTAGTAAATGAACGCACAATATGGGAATAAATATATCTCTCGTAGCCTCGAGATTGAAATCGAAATGAACAGAAGGATCGATCATTACCGTGTATCAAATCGATCGTTTGGGGAATTAGTCCAATTAGACGCCGAATTAGGGATTCGCGGAGAACACCAGGGAAGAGATTCACCGATTGGCAATGATTTGTCAGACGAGGATCGCCACGCCCCGGCCAGACGAGCAAATGCACACGACGTTATAGCGACGGTCGTTCGGACGTCTGCTCGCGTCGACGATTCGGTAGTTTTCGAGGGACGACGTGGAGCGACATCATTACGCCAACGTCGTTTACGTCACGGCCACTTGACTGCGCACCGATAACGACCGAGGGAGGCGCAACTTGACCCAGTTGTCTGCATAATCGACTCCTTGTCGATCCCCCTCGGACATTTACTTCCTCTCTGGCGGCCAATCACGCGAGAAACTGCTGATTCACGGGGCTTACACGAACTACTCGGTGTATGGCGTGTCTGTAAACTTTATACCTCTCGCGCCAAGTGGCGTACGACCGGATCACGCCGCGACGTCGACGATCGCGAAAATGCCGTCGCGCGTTCGACACCGTATTTTCCCGCTATCGGCTTCCAATTTTTTTTTTCACCGGCGGCAATTCCGTCTGACTAACAAAGGGGAGAAAGTGAGAACGTACGTGCAATTTGCATATCGCGATAACGATTAGACCGCGGATAATTTATGCAAGTGAGAGTAAAGAGAGGGATAAAGATTCATTTCGTTTGGTAAAAATTTCTCCGATAGTACTCTGTCTATTGGACTTTATAGAGGATTTTATATATGAATACGTTATTTCACTGGAAATCAACGACAATTTTTTAGAAGATTAACTTTCAGCGAGGACTGTGAGATATAAATCACGCGAGAGTATAATATAGTTTCGATACTCTGCGCGGTAGGAGAGTATCGAAACAGCCAACACTCGCGTTACAGTGACCTAACTAAAGAGATTAGGCAAGGGATCAAGGCTTGCAATCTTTAGCACGTATCTAAATGTACTATACCCATATCGTTATAATTAAACTAACATACTAAAAACAAGCAGGCGTGTACGTGAGCACGCGTTTCTCTCTTATTTTAATAATCTCATCGCGACAAATTCGAAATCTCGAGTAATTGTAAATTTTTACCTTAAGCTCATACGTTGTCGTCGCTTTCGTGAGAGGAAAGTATCTTCTTTCCCCCCATCAATTTTTACAAAAATTTCGCAACCAGGGCCAACGAAATACCAAGAGGAACAGAGAGAGAGGGAGAGAGAATGCAAGTTGCAACATAAACCTCGATCACGAAGGAAATTGCGCCGGCGAAACGACCGCCAGGATATATTTTTTCACCGCGAATAAAGCGATCTTGCTTTTTCTTCGGGGGCAATGATTGATACGATACAACGGCTGCGACTCGATCGTGAACGCAACTGGGCCGACATAAAGGCGCATCGTTCGTCTTCGTGTTTTATTAAACGAGCCAAGCCTCGCGAGCAATGGCCGAGGGATCGATAAGTCGTCGATGTGACGGGGACGGTGCGTTGCCCCTTTGTGGATATACGCGCCACACGAACGACGTGTCGTCCCCGACGTATGTTAGTTTTCGAGAAGCGTTACACACCAAGCCAAGGAAAATTGCATCCGCGGATAGTGTGGTGTAAACCTCGGACAGGATCGATACTTTCCACCGAGGAGAAACCAGGCTATTAGACGCAGTGTATCTCGTTATTCGTTTTTACTATCGTTCAATTTTGTCGCGACTTTTCGAAAACCGAGCAATTACGTATGTCGAGCGAGAATCCTCTTGAAAGGTAGAAAGACAGATGGGGACAGATTGTAAAGCATTTCATTTTTTTTTTTTTGGGACAGGTGATTGCATAATTTTTTAAACTGCTATATGTGCAGCTCCAGTTTTGATTGATATAATCGTGTGTCTCGATAGATAGGAAGCTCGAGGAAAATTATGACAATTTAGAAATCTTCCTGAAAGAGTCTTCTTGAATGATTCAAGGCTAAGGATAAATTCTAAAGGATTTAATTTTCTCAAACCAGGTGACTACATAATTTTTTAATATGGTATGTGCAGCTCCAGTTGTGATTTATATAATCGTGTGTCTCGATAGATAGGTTTTGCTCGAGGAAAATTATGACAATTTAGAAACCTTCCTGAAAGAATCTTCTTGAATGATCGAAGATTGAGGACAGATTGTAAAGTACTTAATTTTTTTTAGGACAGGTGATTGCATAATTTTCAATAAAATTATAATTAAAATTTAAAAGCTTTCGCGAAAGAACTGAGAAAATTGTACGGCCGAGAGAGTTCCGTACGAATCTTTGACAAACTGAGATAGTTCACACAGAGTTAAATTGTTATTTTATTACACGTCTGGCGACGGTTCGATGTCTCCGCGATTGTTGAAAGTTCAATAAGACACACGTCCCAAGTGTTTCACGACTCTCGTAAACGCGGGACGCGAGAATCTTGACAATGGTGTTACTCGGTGGAAGAACAAAGAAACATCGAGACGGTGTGATAGATGCGTTTAATCGGGAGATTATTAAATTAATTTGAATAACGACCCGTCGATTCAAGCGTAACAGCAAGAGCCAGCTATTGTCTGTATTTAATTAACGGCTGAGGGAAAACTCGCAGGGAATTCCACGGAAGGAGGAGGGGAGGGAGAGGGACTCGGCTCAAGATGGAAAACTTGGGAAGCTCCTGCGCCATGAAATATTCGGCCGAAAGTGTTCTTCATTTAGTATGCTACTGTAGGCGATTCTATGCAACGGTGGCAAGCTCCGCTCGATAAATGAAAAATCATCTCGCTCGAGAATTCGAGAAGAAAGGAGAATTCTCCAATCTAATTTTCAGCTAGTTAATCTGTTTCTCAATCGTCGTTTTCGCAAGTTAGTAAACTAACTTAGTTGGTTTTTTTTTTTTTAGCAAACTAACTGACTCACTTAAGGAAACATACCGAGAGATATCAGATTTTTAATGAAATTTGGCGTAAATGTGAAATCTTGATTTTTGCCTTATGAAAAAATTCATTACTTTCAAATCGTGTATACTAGAATTGTCCTCTGTTGTAAATATATTTTATTTGTGAAAAAATTGATTTTATCGTCTAACTCTTTCTTTTTTTAATAGACACGATGAAATCTTTACTTACAATAGTGATACTTCTCGAAGAGGTAATATAAACATAATTTTTTTTACAGCACGAACATCTTATGGTAACAACTTCGTCACAGTCGAAGCAACATGTAATTTCAACTTGTAAAACCGTGAAATAAAACTTCATTGGAGTTTCATTTCAAATTCTTGTGGGTTCTATTACCTACGTAATCACATTTAAAACCACACGTATTTATAAACGTTTCTTTCTGCCTCGTGGAGAACAATTGGTTGTAAATTAACGACTGTAATTTTACAACGATATTATTTCGGATTATGTTAGAAATTTAGTACAATCTGCCGTGTGATCGCAACGAGATCTCGAAAATTTCGCATGTTGATGTTCAAGAAGACGGTTGAAACGAGAGAAGAGAAAAAGAGGAAAAAGGAAAGCAGAGGAGAGGAAGAAAGGATTCGCGCGAATCGCGCGAGGCACGTTAATTCCAGCCGACTTTCATTCACGCTGAAATACCACAACTCACTCATCTCGGGACCATATGCTTTTCATATTTCGTATTTGAAAGCGGCCTGTCACGTTCAGCTGCGCGCCGGAGAACCGCGTCCACCGTTCGTTCTGAGGGTAATTTCGCGAAATCCCCGCGAAACATTGTCGGGATATCCCGACATTCGACCGGATCCCTGCAAAGATATCCAATAACCGTGTAAAAGTAGTCGATGACACGCGAAATCACAGTCACGAGTGACGTATCGAATTCGATTCGTTCGATTCGATACCCCTTGCTGTTCGAGTCGCGCACGAGCCAAATATAGAACGAAATGAGTGGGAGCTTAAAGGGCACCGAAATGGTAACATAAAAAATTGAAATTGAAGAGAAAAGGGATCGTTCTCTAGGCTTCGTTTGTTAATTTAAGCGTTTAGAAGGTACACGTACGAGAATCTATATTCGTAAAAATTTACCATGTTTTCCAATTTTCGTTGTACGTTTCGAGTTGCTCGATCACTAATTAAACATCTCGGATTAAAATTCACTTGCTCTCTGAAAGTTCGTCGAGGAATTCTTTCGCGTTCGTGAAAATATCTTCATTCGTGTTTTAACGTGTATTAACAAACGTATAATTATTTCTCGCACAGAAAATTAGTAGAAGCGAAATAGCGTCAAAACAAACAAAAAAAAAAAAAAAAAACACANACACTAACCGAATAATCTTCCTCGAATACTCGCCATTATTTATCGCCACTCGCGTAAATCGAATCTGCCGTAAACGTGTTAATCTAATTAAAAGTCCACGGACCATTCGGAGATTTCTCTATTTAGCCCACGAGAATTTGCAATTAGAATCCACGGGAGTCGCTTCACCCTTGCGAGCCGCCGTCCAAACAATGTAACGCAGTCACCCTTTTCAGTGTGACACCCTTCTCTCCTCGCTCGCGCGCCATCGTTTTACCCTATCTCGAAACAGCCGCAATTCCCCCGTCCCCCATTCTCAGCTCCTCACCGCAGAGATACGAGGTGTCGATTATCAGCGAACCCCAGTTTCGGCGTGTTTCAACCCCCTTTCGCCC
>NIPQ01120390.1:0-13001 GCA_002806875.1 Lepidotrigona ventralis hoosana
AGCCGTCGGAAAATAAATTTTCTGTTTTTTTTTCTTTTTTTTTTTTTTTTAAATTATACGGGTGAAACGAGCACGCGACGCGCGGAAAATGCGATCAATTGTTATTCCGTGGGCGTGCGAATGCATAAATCGGTGTATATTAAAAACCAGGTCGTCGTCGGTGTTCCAACGGTGTGTAATATTCGAGACAGTATGGTTGGTCCGGCATGGTGGACGTTGCGCATAAGTTAACGAAGTTCGAAGTTGTAACCGCGCGCCAACTGTGCCCTGGCCGATTTCCCGAATAAATTGGGATTATTCTATCATTCTGTCAGACAACGATAACTCTGTCATAGGGGGGAAAAAAGGATCAGAGAGAGGGAGAATGATGCAGAAAAGGGTGGAAACTTCGGGTTCTCACTCGTTTGACAGTTTGACGACACAGCTTTTAATAAACGTATTATTTCAGATTAAAGGGACGTGATAAATTTTCTCGATGTGTGTGTATCATTGACATCCCGGCCGGTTTGTAAATAAAATAAATTCTCCGCGATGCTGGCAGCGTAATTCGCGATTAAATCAACGACCGGCGATAATAATAGATTCCCTTGAATATCGCCGAGGAAACTGACAACACGAAAACACCGTCGTTTTCAGTATGATCGTTTGTATAATATCAAACATCGAAGCTTGCTCATCGAATAAAATATTTGGAGAAAAAGAAAAAAAGAAAAAAGTTCAGAACCTTGGTTGTTTGTCCGTTGGAACTTGAGCAAATTGAGTTTTCTTTAAACTGTTTCGTTATTTGATTCAATGTAATACTATACGTGGTAACTAAAGCAAATACTTTTAATTAAAATATTAAAACAAATTAATCATATCGCGAATGATTTGAACGTTCTTTCTTTATTCTGTTTATTTTGTTTCAGTTTCGATGTTATGTTAACAGCTTTTATGTTAATACATAAATTATTTAGACCAAAAAACATTTCGAAACCTGCATCAGATATGCTTGGTTCAAGAAAATATGATTATTTAAGTAATTTTGTCTAACTATATGATAATGATCGTTATCTTGCGTTAATTTATTTGAACAAGCAAACTAAATTGTTCCATTATTTGGCTATTGAGCAAAATAATTGTTTACTTTATTTTACACTGCGTATTTGCTTCTGCAAATAATTTCTAACTCTACTTACGTTCAAACATTGCATTGACAAAATTTCTCCTTTAATTCTTGCATGAAATCACGCTAACTGTTATTTGTTACTTTATTGAACGAATAAATCGAGTTGAATGAATCGAGAACATGTAGCTCACCTTAAACATCACTCTCTTCATACTATTTTTTTTTTTTTTCAAAATAAAAGTAAAAAAATTTGCGAAAATAATTCATTACCTAAAACTCAGTTAGTCTCTCTCAACCCTCTCAAATATACCAGAATTCACCATTTTAATAAATAATATACCAGACTTCACCAATTTAATTAATCATCGATGTAATATTGATATCAACGTTTAATGACTATTGATATTAATCAACTATAAATATTAATTAACATCATTTCTCATTTATACATAGAAAACTGAAAGTTCTTCCAGTACAAATTTATAAATATTTATTTTTTACCAATGAAGTAAGAGAACATCGGGCACAATGTCCCCGAAAATTCAGCGACCCTTCAACTCGTTCGTTAAATACCGTTTAAATAGCGTTAGATAACGAAACGATCCATGGATCAACTATCTGGATCGAAAGTGTCGAAACGGGAGCGTGGGATCGCGGGAATCGGCCCCACAGCGCCGTGTTTCGCGAAACGAGGCGGCGCATTATCGTCGCGCGTTTACGGTTTAATTAAGGCCCATGCATAAATATAATGGCCGATTAACGTTAAAACGTTGTCTGAAACGGGTGAAAACCGGCGAGTGTGTTCACGCGCGGAAAAATTCGCTCTTAAATCTCTAGTAGCCGGTGAACGACGCACCGGTACATAAATTAGCCGAACGCGCAGGTGTTGCCGCGCCAAATGCGTTCGCCGATTCGTGGAAATAAATCATTATGACTCGTGTTCCCCCGCATCCTGCGATACTATCGTTCCGCAGAATCTAACCTCGTGTATCACGATATTTTTCGAACCGCTTTTTTTTTCCCCTAACCCCTTCGCGTTCCACTTTTTCTGCCGAGCCACCAATTTAGCCATGAAATCTAACGGAGCTCTCTTTCTTTCTTTCTTTCCCTTTTTCTTTCTTTTTTTTTCACTCGACGAACTGTGTGTTAGATTAATCATTCCCTTCGTATATTACATTCATTGATTTTTCACCGTTGAAAAGTGTTTCCACTTGTACGAAACAGGCAACTCATCGTCGAAACGTTCTGTTCTGCAACACGTGCGACTCTGAGTGGAATGCTTGAACACGTGCATCTAATGCTGCCGAATATTAAATTCCTATATTTTGGGAATACTGAATGCAAGTATCGAGGATTTTAAATTTGTACTAATCGTAGCAATTTTATATATTACCTTTATGATATAGTTTGTTGCAACGACGCACAATATAACTGTGCCGATATGTTTCGCCACCACGAAGTTACTCTAATTATTACACGATAATAAATAAAATTTCCACACTTCAACATCGGTAGGGAAAAATTGAACTTAAAAAATTAAAATTTAAGTTAAAGAAATCTATCGTATAAATGACTAACAAGAAAAAAAAAATGGCGAACAATATTAATTAGAAAGGTACATAGTTCTACGCCTCTGCTAACACGTTTTTATGTACTTTCAAATAATTCCAAATGATTGAAACAAATCCATCTCAAAAGAAAAAAGTTTTGCAAACAGAGGAAATCGAACAGAAAAAATTGAAAATTAAAGTTGTGCATCGTTGTTGCGTACAAAACGTACACGACGCAACATTCCTCGAGCAGTGGACGAAGTCGTGCAACGTCAAACGTGTCGGTTAATTCAGGCAAATAAATCGCAATTATTCGACGACGGTGTCACGCGATCGTTATAACGGAGGAGGAGGGCCCACGTGCTCCGTCTTATGCGACCGTTCTTAAATTAATCGCACGCCCACGATAAACTCGTCGAAGGCGATGCATCCCCCGCGTGCATAAGTACGATGATACACCTGTTAATCGTTGTTGATCGATTAATCTTCCAACCGGCGAGCGCGGCGATGCGGCTGCTCGTTATCGCGTTCCCGTCTCGGAAAGTAGAATACGACCAATGGTCGCCGTTCTCGGTGCACAACACACGCCGCTGCTCAATCTATCCTGCGCATCTATGCAAATTCTCTCCCCCTTCGTGGAAATATATGCGTGCCCGCTTCTTTTTCAACGTACGATTAAAACGAAATGCCCGAAAAAAAGATGATCTCGCGTGTTCCGCGATAAGATTCGCGTGACAACGAGATTTTTTTACGCGAGTTGCTGGCGATTAGAAACAAGCAAGTAACGGGGTTTTTATTATTTAATTCAGAGCCGTTGCCCCTATTTTTCTGGTCGCTAGTGCCACCCCTTCTACTGCATCGATCTTTCCATTTGCACAGACCGAGAGAATGGGGCTCATGCACGCCGATGGAATTTCAACGTAGCAGAGAGATCGATGCAGTGGAGGGGGTAGTAGAAAAGTAGGGGCAAGGGCCCGCAGGCCGCCAGTTAGCCATCTTTGATTTAATTTACGTTTCAAGCTTCAGAGTTTGAATGAAAGTTTCTGCGTTCCTGGCGGATGGACGAAAGGTCGTAAGTCCAAATTTCGTGTTTCAATTTTTGGATATTTCACCATGAATATAACACACAACGCGAAGTAGATAATAAAATTTCGGAGTGTAGATTACATTTCAGCATTTGAAACACGTGTTTTGTACTGTATTTCTAAATTTATAATTATATAAAGTTGTAGTGTTAATATCCGAACAATTGTACTGCAAGATACCGTGAAATAAGTTCAAAATATTAAATACAATACATAATATAAATACATGATGTATTGTATCTCACTTTAAACGTTTGTATAACGCAATCGTTCAATATATAAACATACAGATTCACTGTCATATTTGATTTCTCCATATTCTGGAACGTATATATTATACATAAATATGCTTTGAAACAATCTGCTGAGATTATATCAATCAAATCTTTAGCTTTTTCAACGAACGACTCATTTGCTTGTTGCTTGGAGATAAAATTTCGTTAATCGAAATAATCCCGTGGAAATTAAGCTCGTCCCTAAGTAATAACATAAATAATAAATGAGAATAGAAAACAAATTAACCGAAAGTGAACTCTCTCTATTTCGTTCCAACTCGATAGAACGTAACTATTCGGGTTAATTTTCTTGAAAGCAGCCTTGTTGCAACCTCTGCATCAGAGGAACTAAATGAAACATAATTAGCGAAGCAGTTCGGAACAAAATGAACGAGAGAGATTTTTAAAGAGTTCAGTATAATAGAAGTCAAAATGTACGGTGCAAAAATCATGATGCTAATATTAGTGCGTTAATTCATTCGTATCTACGTCGATTCGTCACATACACGAGTAAACAACGCGGTACACAGTGTGTTGCAGTGAAATCCATGGGTCAAATTGCACGAACATTTCCACTGAAATTAAACGCGTGTCAACGATGAAACGCGGCGATGATGTTCGCGACTAACTCGAAATTGTTCCACTGTTTTCGACAAATTGTTCCTTTATGGCCAGATTTGTCCGTTCACAGAAGAAAAATGCTATTAATTAATTGTAGCTATTTTCTCCTAATTTCAAATCCGATAAATTACTGATTATTATAAATTAATCGTTTGTTATTTCAAGAATAGAGTAAAAGTGGAATTTCATTTACTCGCAGAAGAAAAAATACTGCTAATTAACTGCAACAATTTTAAACTTTGACGAATTAATAATTATTATAAATGAGTCATTTGTTACTTTAATATAATAGTCTAATAGTATAGTACCAAGTTGATCTTTCTAATTCACAGGAGAAAAATATCATTACATAATTAATTACAGCAATTTACTTCTGATGAACTAATAATTATTACAAATGAGTGATTTGGTATGGTAATAAATATGTATAAAATAAAATTCTCGAAATGTGATCGTATGAATATAGTGACCTTTATTAATATTTGGATATAATACTGTGATATTCCAGAAATTATTGTTCCATGTATTTGTTCATAAAAGTCTCGCTGAGTTAATTGTTTCCAATATTAAAAATTCTAATCAATGAAAACAATGATTCCTATCCGTCTTGTTAATAAATGTATGAATAAAAAGTTATACATATATAAATGTAATATGTATAAAATATAAATCTTATATGTATGAATGAAAGTTATATAAATGTATGAGTAAAAGTTGTTAATAAATGTATGAATAAAAGTTTTATATAGATAAATGTAATATAAATGTTGTAAATGTTATACGTATAAAAGTAATAAATGTATCAATAAAATAACTCCATGTTACACGATTTTATATTACATATTACATCGTGTTATATCATAGAAAATTAATTACTTTACGATTACTAAAATTAATCGCGAACATTTGTGAACAAAATTCGGCTGACAATCGAATCTCGCAATTAAACAAACATCGTGTCGAAACGCAATAAGAGCAATAACAGATTTGCAACTTGTCCCGCCTCTTTCACACAGTTTTGTTTCGGTTTCGGCAAAATACGAGACAATTTAACGAGCATTACGTTAATTCAAATTTTAGTTTTTGAATTAATTTCGGTGCATCAGCAGGCAATAACGCCGCTAATTGATGGAATCTGATTTCGGCGTTCGCAGTTCGTTGAAACGGATTCCCCCACAGAAATTTGCCAACTGTGATGCCCGAAAAAGGAAAGAAAAAAGAATTCCACCGTTCCATCGCGCAGAGAATTACGAACGTGTTAATAGCTGACGAATCGATACTACGGAGACTATAACGTGTCGTTATAGTCTCGATTCGAGTAAAAAAGACCCAACTCGAGCCAGAACGAACAAACGATAATCGTCCCGATAAATTTTCCCTAGCTTTTCGCTAGAAAAATGATGCGTTGTTCGTATTGTTTTTTTAAATGTGCGTTTCAGTTTGTCCAGGGAAAAGGCAAATAAGCGAGTGAAAACTCAATTGTCCGAAACTGATACTTTCAAGTCGTATTTTTCACTGAAGAAACAATATCACAGGTCACTCGATTTCACAGAAATTCTATTATGAAAATGTTAAAATTTCGCGTACCACACGGACATACGCTTCTTCAAGTGTTAAATAAACGGGAAGCGAGTTCGATGACACAAACTGACTGAACTGAACTGACAAAGATCCAAAGCTCCGTTCCGAGAATGAGAATTGCAATAAATTACAATTAAAAAATAGACGATAACAACGCGTTCTCGACATATATCGTTGTCACACCTATGTGATATCGATTTGTCAATTTGTTCGTCACGATCATGTTCGGAACGATATGTCGTAAATAATCGTTAAAAAGACAGCAAGATGGGTGATAGAGCACCTGCCAATTTTATTACGAGTTCGATTAAACTTCGATGTACCGACAATGAGGTTCACGTTTTCGCGCAAATAACATCTTTCACTCAAAATAGCATCCCTATCTATCGAGCCCTCCTCTATCCACTCGGGTAACACCTGTTTGACGCTCCCGTAAAATGCATCATCGCTAATTGAAATCACAGCGTGTTACAAAGCCGCAACAGCGGTTCTCAAGCCATTTACTTTCCATTATCCTGTCCTCGTTGCGTTTGCCATTTGCCATAACAAATGTTCAAAAATTATGCTTATATGTACGCCAATGTTTGTTCTCGTTTGTTATTTCATAAAGGAGCTAAAGCTATTTTCGAGTTAGACCAAGTTTCTCAATTTATTGACAGATTCGATGCTAGACTATTATTATTATTCTATTATTATTCTCATTATAATACAAACTGTTTTTTAGCAGTAAATTTCGACTGACTACTCGTTGTACTTCTCCTTTCAATCTCGACAAAAGATAAACAATATTTACTTACTCGGAAGTCAGTTTGATGTCTTTTAGCCTGTATTTAGTATTTAGTATTCCTCTTACCTGAAACAAAAAATGGTAAACGATATTTGATTAAAAATGTTATTTCACGGTTGCTTGCAAAGATTATTGGAAAGTTGCAAATAGATTATAACGCAGTGCAACGTGAAGTTGTTCAAATATAATACACATAAAATTATTGAAACTGTCAAACTGATTGAATGGCAATGTGGTTGGAACTTTGGTAAAAATCTCTGTCTCCCCGTGACTGATATACAAAAATTACAAAAATTGCAAAATAATAACTTATTGCTAACTTATAGATTCACAATTCAAAATTATTGCTTCGCTATTAGTCCATAGAAATTTAGTCGGTATCTTTTTCTTTTAATACAAATTTCCCATTTGTTTATTGGTTCCGCCCTCGGGTCATTACGAGGGGATTGGAAATTGTTATTTTGCGATTGTGAAGAAATTCTTCTCACATCTGAGGAATAATCATCAATACGTGATCGAAGAAAATATCATTTTCAGAACATTTAATTATTACTTTATTGCTGCCCTATAATGCAAGAAAAAAAGAATACAATATAGATTAAGACACAGATTATAGATCAAACGGATAATTTCGTGGCAAACATTACTAATAATAATAATTATTTTAACACATGCATTACGTAATTACAAATTCGTTACATAATACACGTGTCATTAAACTAACATTCGTAATTCGCCAATAATTTCAAATTAATCGAGATAATCGAGACACCATCCATCAAATTTAAGGAAAACAATTCGCGTCACGACGAATCCCAACATCAATCCAGCATTCTTTTTTTTTTTTCTTTTTTCTCCATCTAATTTTATTTTACCAAATATCGAGCAATTAGGTGCAGCAATTAAATCGACGACCGCAGCCGTTCGAGTTTCACCGACAGCCGGCGGCAATACACAAGGGGTAAACAATCGGCGACGAGGCTCCAACATGCCGAATGGGACGCGCGATGGATTTGCTGCAGGGATGTCGAGAGATCGCGATTATTCGCGCGCGATTACGCGCGATAGCGGGATAGTGTCGGGATCTCGCTGGAAAGCGGAGCAAATGGCGGAAAAATACGAGTCACCGGGCTTTCCGGTAAACAGCCGATCGATCGATCAGCCGCGGTTGGCGTGCGGTGCGCGCGTAACACGCGAGAGAGCAACGCGAGCGAAGTACGAGGCATCGAGAAGCTGGCTAAAAATATTTTGCCACATTTTTGCAACGCTTTAAGCTTAACCCTTTAGAAGGGACACACTGTGCTTAAATTTTGGACTCTTTTCATCATTTGTTTGACAATTATAACGAACTCGTACGTTTGGTGTTGTGTGATGCGATATTTAATAGTATGAATATCCGAGCAAACGCCTAGAGTGAAAGCTATAATAACGAAGGTAAGAAGAATAAAAGAATCTCTGAGTCAATTGACAGTCTAATTAATCCACATAAACTGGACTTCTTATTGCTTCTTGCGGAAAATTTTAAAAATGATGGACATTATTTTTCTCACATTATCATTAACTCTTGTATATCATACTTGCTTCAGCGAACCCACAATGCACGTTGATGATTGTTTTTAAATTTGAACAATATCACACATCAGAAAGATATAATCAACCAAATTTCGTGTTAAATACCATTTGAATGATTATTTCTAATGCTATATTATTTTATGTGAAGTGATGCTTTGTAAATGAATCGTTGGTAGATGCATACAAAAAAAAAAAGTTTTCGAGGGCAAAGGGTTAGTTCTGTCATTTTTGCCTTTTTTTATTAGATATATAAATTTGTCATTTATTCTTTTAATTTTTCTCTGCGATTATTCCCTCGATGGGGAATTGTTTTCTTCATTGTAGAACAATGTTCTTGCGTTTCTAGAGAAGTTTCCATTTGCTGATCGTTCGAATTTTCAACTTTCGAGTTAGTCTTGATCGAGAAATCTTCAATTGCGAATGAAATAGAATGTATTGTCCATTTCAACGATCTACGCTGTGTTTCGTAAATGTGAGAAAACTTGGAAATTTAATGAAATACTTTCTTGATACAGAAAGATTCAAATTAAAGGATCTGGCTTGAATCTTCCTTTTTCCAACTTGCTTTGAATGACTAAAATTACCAACTAAATTACCAACACTCCAAATGTTTAATATCGAATGAAAGAAATTATAATCGCATAAAAGAAATTAAGAATACATTCATTGACATACACTTCGGGACAAAAATTATTAAATTTCTTTCTATTGAAACAAATGATACAAAATCTTTCTTATACGTATTTTTTCCTAGTGCTCTTATCAATATGTACAAGCAACATAAATTAAACTTTTTGCAATACATTTTGTGTTACTAAAAAAAAAGAAAAGAAAAGATAGAAATATGATTTCGTGAAAAACAATAGATAAAGACAAAAGGAATGAGTTTGATAATTATTTAATACTTGATATGACCTCTTTTGATAACGACAGCTATTCTTCGACACAAAGATTTATATAGATTTTTAATGCTTTTGACCTAATTCTTCCCATATAGTACTTAATTGTCTTCCATTCTGGTTCTCACGAAATTGTTTCAACCAATTTTCTACAATGTTTAAATCGGGTGACTTGGCTGGCCATTCTAAAGCAACGAATTTTTTGTCTGCAAAATATTGTTTAATTACTTTCGCGTTATCGCGTTGAAAAATGTACTTATTTCCGGTAATTCGTGTTAATTCGTTCATCAATCATTTCAATTAATATTTTACTATTTAATTTCCCCCGTGATAAATTTTATTCCCATCTTACCTCGGTAACCAATGCCTCCCCAGATCATTATACCGCCGCCTCTCACCCTGGGTCGACGACTCGAAACTTGCTGTTCCTTTCGTAAATCACGATAATAGTAGTGGAAGCCGTCAGATCCGTCTTAACTGAAGATCTTTTCATCGGTAAATATAACTCGTTGTCGTTATTTCTTATTCATATAAACATGTTGCAAATTGCAAACATCACAGCTTATTCTCTTGCTTCGACCAAGCAATTTTTGTTGCAATTTTCAGATATTCGTTTCAGATATTCACTACTCTTTAGAAGACGTCGAACATTTCTAACAATTATCGTAACTCTAGCTTTTTCTGCAATTTGTCTCGCAGTCGAGCTTGAATTTGATTTTTTTATCCCGAGCTGTACAGACACCGCAACTCTTTCTTTCTCCATAATTATCGGGATCTTTTAGTAAATTCATCATCACTTTACGACTTCTGTCAACTGCTTTAGCTATTCTTGCAATCGTTCAATTTCAATATCGAGCGTGTATATCACAGCTGGATTTCAGATTTTTCTCGCGGCTCATATTTACGAATTAACTGACCGTATATCAGACGAATATGTTACGCTTTCGATAGCTCTCGTACGACTGAAGAGCATAAATGTGCGAACCTTGTTCAAATCTACCTGCCTCGAGGCTAAACCGAATATTTATATTTTCGTTTTTGCGTCTCATTCGGAAGTTGATTTCTCGGAAATGACAGGCAACATGAAGAATCCAAGAATTCAATAATCTACGCATTGTCAATATAAGATGTACGGAATTGTTATATTCTTGTCCCGGAGAATATAAATGTAGTAATGAAGTATTCAACTAGTTTCATGATTTTGAATAGATTTATCGTGACTAGAAAAACTAGAAAATGGAATGAAATCTTTAGATAGTGCTAAAATGAATCAATGAAGAAGACTGGAAGTTTTTTTTATTATTGCTTTAATATTCTACAATTTCAGTGAATATTAAGTGATATAATATTAAAATATAAATGTTTAGTCTCAGAAGACTATAACAAAGATTTATATTATATCACATAACTATAGAGAAATATCAAATTTCTTAACAATTTAACATTTAACATTCTTTTGCTAAATGTATGTTTCAAATAAGCACCTTGTAATTTCATATTAATTTTAAATTATGTCAACACACCTGTAGTAATCGTCTTTCATTATATATATAATATTAATGTTATGTATAATATTAATCTTGATGTTAATGTTAATGTCAAAATGTTTTACATAATACAGATAAATGTTCTTTTATAATGAATCAGAGCGAATGTGATTCCTTAAATCGTTGTATGACTGTTTGTCAATCCTTCAATGACGATCTCTATAATGGCTTTTTCTCTTTACTATACACTATTTTATCATTGTCATATGTCTTCTTATTTTATCTTTCCATCGAACGAATAAACATCTTAGTACGAAGAACTGTGTCGGAAGTAAGTTCATCTTCAAAATGCAAATTGTACATCATAGGACAAGAAGAAATTGAAATCCAGTAACTGAAACTAATGCATAAATGAAAATCTTCAGATAGTGCTAAAATGAATCAACGATGAAGACTAAAAGTCCTACAATTTCAGTGAATATCAAGTGATATAATATTAAAACGTAAAGGATCTCAGAAGGCTATAACGAAGATTACATTATATCGCATAACTATAAAGAAATATCAAATTTTTGAACAATTTAACATTTTCACTTTCTTTTGCTAAATGTATGTCTCAAATAAGTACCTTGTAATTTCAGATTAATTTTAAATTATATCAACATAACAATCGTCTCTCATTATATACATATAATGTTAATGCTATATATATAATGTATAATGTTAACGTTAATATCGAAATATTTTATATACAATACAGATAAAAGTTCTTCTATAATAAATAATGAAATTATTGTGTACCATTCGTCAATTCTTTAATCAAGGCTTTTCGTCGTTACTATTTATATAATTTGTACAAACTGTTGACAAGATACAAGGAAGGAAAGATTTCGTCGCAAATTTCTCATGCAAATGTCCTACCAAACCACGCGATTGTTATCGGGAAATCGACGCTGGGAATCGGGCCGGATTTAAGGCCAGCCATGGATTTCGCGGCGGATGGTTGAAATTTAGAAGTGACATCGATTTGGTAATTAACGTGGCCCCGTTGTGCTAATTGCCACGGCCACGAAAATCGACTCCTCGCCGGCGGCCAGTATAGCTATCTGCTACATAGCTGCACGAGTTAAGTTCAATGGATTGATACGGATGAAATAGCAGCGTCGGCGTAACGCGTGCGTCGATATCTCGACGAAACACACTGACTCGGCCGAGACTGCACGCATACAGCCCGAGGGGGTAGATTGTACACGTACAATCGCGTTCCAGTCTTTCGTGAATGCGATTATTCGGCTCGGCCAATGAATCGCGTTGCACGGGTGGTTTCAGCTTGGAATATCAGGTCGCTCGATACAAGCGACGACGTTGCCCCGCGACGCGAGTTTCCGCCGCGAAATATTCATAACTCGCTGTGGAATATTCCCCGTTCTTACGAAGTTCGTTTAGTGGACCCGGGGATTAATCCATTAAGGTTGGCCAACGGCACGACAAAGCGAATGAAACTCGTTATCGAATTACGATTTAACAATAAAAATATTTCCATGGTGCTAAATGCTCGGGTTTTACCCACCCCTGTGCGGCAAAACACCGGATATTTGATCTGTATCACCAGGAAATTTTATACAATTCTTTTTCAAAAAATTTCGTCATTTCCTTACTGTCTGTAACGAAGGCATTTGTGCGAATTTCTTATTGCCATCCGATTTTTACGTTAAGTATCCTAAAGTTTATTTCGTTTTAATTATTTGTCAATCGGATGCACGCTTTAGAGACGTTTGTTCCTCAAGCGATAAGGTTGCAAGTTTTATTAAAAACAATTAACAGATAATAACGATAATTTGTCTGGATCATTACAGGCACTTTCAATGTCTTTAAACGACGAAGAAATATGAAACAAATCTGTGAAATTCACTTTCCCATTAAATTCTAAAGGATAGAATTTAATGGCGCAAATTGATTGGGAAAAAATTGGGAATAAAACGTCGCGTTAACGCAACGCTAGTCCTTAATGGACGAGCGCACACAAGTTAAGAAAA
>NIPQ01120409.1:0-12968 GCA_002806875.1 Lepidotrigona ventralis hoosana
TGAATTAATAAATTAGGAAATTTATTTCATTTATTTATATCCGTTTCATTTTTATTTATTTTACAATTACCATGGATATATTAAGTTATGATATAAAGTGTGTTATTATTATTATTATTATTATTATTATCATCATTGGAAACAGAATAAGTTTTATTCACTTTATTGTACGTGTGTTAATTGTAAAATTGTATTCTTGATTTATCTACATGTTCTTTTCAACAAATAAACAATTTCAATTTTTAACTTTGTTAGCGAAACAATTGGAATTAACAATTAAAGCTTAAAGTGCAAAAGTATAAAATAAACTCTTAATTTGATACAATTTTATGATCATATACATATCAAGGGTTAACCCATGAATTAATTAAAATTCGCAAAATATCGAAAAATCTTCTTTTAAATATCTGCAACAGATGTATAGATATATAGATCTTTATAACTAATAACGGGAGATTCTCACAAGCGTTTCATCTAATTTTTCTTTCTCTTTTATGCCAGGCAAAATATTTATAGGAAATATAAATTGCAGAACTTTATGCAAAATGTGTAAGATCAGAATCTTGGTAAGAAATAACGGGAGATTCTCACAAGCGTTTCATCTAATTTTTCTTTCTCTTTTATGCCAGGCAAAATATTTATAGGAAATATAAATTGCAGAACTTTATGCAAAATGTGTAAGATCAGAATCTTGGTAAGAATGAAACTTGGACGTCCAGTTAGGTAGGTTGCCTTTGTCACGTGTACTAGCGTATCAAGATAAATGAATCCATCTCCAGTAACCCACATAAAAGTTTGAAAATTAACTGTGGACACGCGAACCTGTCTTGCCACGAACCTGTCTTCATTCTTTATTCTCTTCCTTTTCGTTTCCATTTTCTGCGTTCTTAAAAAAATACACCCGATTCTATTCTGTGTAATAACTGACAACAAATAACTTAGGGCTTTGTAGGGCCGAGACCTTTTTTTCCGTCGTTATACGTAAAAATAAGCAAGTAATTTGGACGAGTCTTGATGAAAGTTAAATTCGAAGAAAATTAATGGCAATTCTCCGGAAAAATTATTTACATCTAACAAATTCCAGCAATCGTGGAATATTTTATAAAGCTCATGTTCTGAATGACTCTGCTTGTACACTGCTGTACAGAACTTTGAAACGTCCTACTTTTGAAAGAAATGAATTCTCCCCAGCATTTTAAGAATTCATATACTAAAGTTTCAATATTTAAAAATGGTAACATGGCAAACGAAATATTCTTCTAAACTTCGAAATTATTTTTCTAAACTGCAACACGCTACAAATTCTTAAGCTCATTGAATTTCAAAGATATGCACTCATAAAAATATTTCTCTCTCTCTCTTTCTCTCTCAATTAAATTTTATATATATATATACACTATATTTTTTTATATTTAAATTTTAATTTGACTCAAGGCTTGGACTTCTTTCAGTAGAAAATTTGAAACAGATAAAAAAGAAAAGGATTATAATTGTACGTAGAATATAATTNTTCTAAACTTCGAAATTATTTTTCTAAACTGCAACACGCTACAAATTCTTAAGCTCATTGAATTTCAAAGATATGCACTCATAAAAATATTTCTCTCTCTTTCTCTTTCTCTCTCAATTAAATTTTATATATATATATATATATATATATATATACACTATATTTTTTTATATTTAAATTTTAATTTGACTCAAGGCTTGGACTTCTTTCAGTAGAAAATTTGAAACAGATAAAAAAGAAAAGGATTATAATTGTACGTAGAATATAATTTTAAAATGTAATAATAACTTGTTACCGCAATATATACATCACAGTTCGACAAAGAAATAAAAGTAGCAATAAAATCGTGAAGCCAGCAATGTCATTCATTTATTCAGCCGGAATACTGCATGTCAAGGTGTGACTGTTCTTCCGGTTTAATTCAGTCGCGACCGGAAGACTCCAATCCATACATAATAATGTCGTCGCTTATTAAATNGTTCGACAAAGAAATAAAAGTAGCAATAAAATCGCGAAGCCAGCAATGTCATTCATTTATTCAGCCGGAATACTGCATGTCAAGGTGTGACTGTTCTTCCGGTTTAATTCAGTCGCGACCGGAAGACTCCAATCCATACATAATAATGTCGTCGCTTATTAAATCTCGCCGCTGCCTATGAGAAGATTAAAATTCCGCGAGATTTCGCCACGAGGAAGGAAACAGCGAAACTTCCGACAAAATGGACAAATTGCGATAGAGAATTCTGTGGATTTCACGCTGTTTAATTCTCTCGGTCGCATCTTTAAGAAGGTAGATTATTCTAAAGATAACTTTGACATGTACAAATTTTGCGACTTTTAGCTTTATATTTCAATTTTTTCTAATGTAAAATTCCTTTAGAAGACACACTGATGAAGTTTGCGAATTTTTTTCCAATAATTAATAAATGATCAAGAATCTTTGATTTCTTTTTTAGCTCGAATCATTTATTTCTAAATTACATCACTATATGTATTATAGAACAAATCAATCGTTCAAAATGCTGTTGGATTCAAACAGTTCATTTTGTAAGAATAAAGAAATATTCCTCGAGATTTGTGTGACAAAAGTCTTGTTCCAAATTGTCCTTTAACTTCATTATTTCACAACAACAAAAAAAAAAGAGCGAAAGATAGTACTCAAAGTAATCTGAAACCCTTTAAAATTCATTTGGAATTTTTTCTCATCCTAGAGAGTAGAATCTCTCATTATGTAGATAGGACTGAATTTACAAACGTGCCTGATCGAACATGGAACGATTCACGAAGCTGGCTCGTTTTAACGATGAATTTAAGACAGACTGACGAACCCGTGAGCCAAACCGCAGGGACCTAACCTATCAAACCAACGAGTATACCTTTGATGCTGTTTAACTTGTAGCTGAATTAGCTAGCTTCTATCCACCTACGGGCTTGTTCTCTGCGCATTGTTCTCCCTCAATCTAACTCGACGTCGTTTACATTTCGCGGTGGTTCTGATTAATATTTAAACTGTACGCTGCTCAAGGTGAGTCACTTCAACCTAAAGTGAGGTTTGGTACATTAGTGGACAAAATTTGATAGCATTATATATATACATTTGTATTTGTAAATTTATATTTATATAACAAAATTCAATATTTTTTTAAACATGCTACATGCTGCACATCAGAGTGAACGCACAGAATTTTAAGTTTGTGAGAAAGAAATGTGAATTGAAAATTTTGTTTCCTTCTCTTATTTGTGAAAGTATTTGAATCAACTTTTCGTGAATACATTATCTTTGTTAAACAAAATACTTCGACATTTCATTAACACTGTAGCAAGACTCGACCATCACGATTATATCAATAACACTTTAAACGATTGTACAATATATTAAATACAAGTGTATACTTGGCAGAGATGAGAAAATTATTTAAACAATCTAATCAATGAATCTCAATCTGCAATGTATTATATATATTATACGCACAAGATAGTAATTTATATTTTATTACAATAAATAACTCTTGTGACTTCTACATACATTGTTTAGTTTGCTCTAATCATGACACAATCGTTACAGTATTAATTGAAATTTGTAAAATTAATAATACGCGTAATACATTTTTCGTGAAACACTTTTCGTGAAGATGCATTATTATTATCATGTATGAAATATAGAAATATATAAACTGTCTTACAGTTTTGTTCACTGGTGTAAGCTTGCACGAGATGCTCTCGCAACGGCAGGGAAAAGTACACTCCGAGTGTCGATACCGTGAGATATTCGAGCGATTTCTCTCTCATCCAGTGGTATTTGAGATCGTTAGCGTTCCCCGTGAAAGAAAGTAATACCGTTCTCGCGTGTGACTCGTGGAACGCGAGTTCCGAGCAGGGTCCTGCGGCAAGTAGGTTTAACGCGGTAACTCGACTCAAACTGCCCCTTTATTGCGGGCTATTCGTCAAGGAGGGCAACTTACGAACCTCCTTTCCTCTCCGTCCGTGAAAAGTGAATTATCCGCCTGGAACGCGCCGGCCCATTGTTACGTTTCGTCTTTATCTTTGCCCGACAATATCCTCGCGTGCCTCGAACAAGGAACCAAGATTTCAAACGATCCTATCCTGCTTTACGATTGAACGTTACTAGCGTGTGAACTCTCGATCGGCTCGAGATATCGGAGGATCGTTTTCGTAAATGAAATTCAATTTTTATAGGATGGAGAGGGGAAGTAATGTCTACGTATATAGACGGGGATGTGAATTAAAATATTTGATTCTTTTCTTCGTCAATTTCCTTCGATCGAGTTCTCTCCGTCGAGAGTGTAAACGAATGAATATTAATTTAGTTTGAATTTCGTAAGCCCAAGCAGCGGTTTTGCACGGTGTTTCGTTAATCATGGAAATTTCGACCTAATAACTGACATAGGTCGATAAACTAGCGAGGTTCATCGTCGTGAAGATTTGTAGTTTAATGTTTGCGAGCTTCAACGCATGTTTATAATATTCGACGTTAGTTTCGTAGCTGTTGCGGATGATTTTAATGACTATTTCCTCACCCGCGCCCGGGATAATCGCAACGCCGTATATATTTGCTTACAGATATTTGGTATTTTCATAAAATCCCTGGCAGAATTTACGGGCTCGTCGGATTGCATAGGTAGGAATTATACCAACCGCAAATTTTATGGGGGTTGTTGGCTTAGAGGTTAATTTCGTTCTATAACGACTTGGCGAGAGATACTGCGGTTCAACGTTGTTCTGAATATTCGCCCCTGGCACGCAGACGGTTTAAGCAATTGTTCTTTTTGCCGGCTGTGCGATTCGCTCGCTGACAGTTCGAACTTCGCTTCTATATTACACGAGATCTGTCTCGAAATGATGGAGGATTTCTTTTACAAAAATTAATTGCGATTTATTTCTCAAAATGGTGTTCACTTGAAAATGAAAAGATTATAACTCTCGATCTGGAACGTTTTTGCAATATTAACCAAATGGAGACGTCGAACAATTATTATGCTTTTTTTTTTTTTAAATGACACACGTAAAATCTCTTCACGTTAGCTACGATTGAGCACAAATTTCTCTGACGACTGAACTCAAGATCGAAAGTTGCCTAATGTAAACGCAGTTCCACGTAGAACAGAGTGTCGCATAGTGACGTATCTGCATGCTTCGCGTCTTCCGATATCGTATGCGAAAGACAGAAGGGAAAAAAGAGAAGCGGCGTGAATTGACTAGAAGACGACGGAACGCTCGTCGAAAGGTTTCGCGTAACAGGCCCCGTTGCCTGCAATAAGGGATCCGAGGCATCACGCCCTTTCCTCTGCACCCTCTCGGCTCGCCCTTCTCACTCCCAGACAGAATGTTTTGCATTTTAAGAAGGTGTCGGGTATCCTTTGCGCTATCCGAAGACAGCATTCCCTCGTCGGCCGGCACCGGGATCCAAGGAATGGAGAGAAGGGTCGAGAGAAGAGGCGGCAAGTCACCCCTGAAATCCAAAGTAATTCACGAGGCTGTATTACATGCTAGGACACTCTCGCCCGGAATATCCGGGAGAAAATCGGAGAGATTTCGCGCCGATCCCACGCGATCGTGTGTCACTCGCGAACGACGACAATTCCGCGAACGCGTTAACGATCTGGATGATCCACAATTTTTTTTAAAATATCTTTCTACATGTTTCCCGACTTTTCCTTCTTTTCTTACCGATGTTTCAATTAGTTGCGTTCGAATTTTTTGGAAGATTTCAGTCAGAGAGTTTGTTACGAGAGATTTTGTTAATAATACATTTCACACATTCTTTGTTGTATAAATTTAGAGACAGTTAAATAATATTCACCCTGACATTGTCATACATGACGACAATGATTTCGAGGGTTTCACGATAATTGATTATAGATCTACATTTTTGAACATTTAGTTTTGATAAGTTTAATGAATTATGTTGGAATTAAATGCAAATCCCTTAACTCTTTTAGCAAGCAAGTCGAAATGAGATAACGTCGACATGCAAGGAAAGATTTATTTATAATAAATGTCGATGACAAATATTAATGTCGAACGTTTGAAACAATACTGACGAGACTCGCGACATTTATAAATATATGCATAAATATCGATTTTGCGTATTTTGCGTTCGATAAAACAATTTATTACTCACAACGTATTGATTTTACGGTTCACGCACATAGAGCTGGTATTTTATTAAAAGGGAAATTATGTTTTAAATACGTTTCGCGGGCTTTCATAAAGAGCTGTTTGTATAATATTTGTATAAATATTTCATTTCAAAAATTTACGAGGTAATATTTTTCTTGCCGATGGATAAATGAAATTCCACAGTTACGCGGCTTTACCAAATATTAAATTTTTCAGTTCAATTGTGATTCGATTTATATTTCACCATTTCACTGAAATTTCCTTTGAATTCGCTTTTTCAATGAGAATTCTAATAGCTTTTATTGCCGTTATTGCTCGATCTAATCTTCTTTCATTGCAGTTGGACATCGTTGGACAATATGTCAAATTTAGGTTAAGCAAGATGAATTTAAAATAATTTGAATTAATTAATTATAATAACGTAGAGCATCATTTTTCGCTGTTACTTTATCTGTTTAAAAGATACATCGACCTGCAAAGTGAGTGACTTTTTAATAATCAGATATCGTTGAAACAAAGCTGATACATTAAGTCGGAAAGAAATGACTGTCAAAGTTGAAAGTTCGATATAAATAACGTTTGTTCAAAAAAAGCTAACAGTCTCATTTGATCGCAGCCATTTTATCGACACGATACGCGCGGGAACGTCTCTTTGAAAACGGCAAGGGAGTATAAAATCACGGTTTCGCCGGTGCTCGGAGACTAAGTCACCCCGAACAAAAGAAATCTATGGCGAGGATAATTCAGAGAATCGAACGGACGTAACGTTGAAGTAAGCCGAGAGGAGCTGGTGTTCCGGTTTTCAATGGCGGAGAAAACAAAGTTTACCAAGCGGTGAGCATTGAAACGAATGGCTCCACATCGGTTTCATCTGGGAGCTTCTTTGAGCAAGAACCCCCGGTAAATAAGGACTCGATTAAATTCTACTCTCTTCACGGCTGTTCCCGTGGAATTGACCACGTCGACGATCCTCCGGCGTCTTCTCTCCTTTCCTTTGTTTTCCACTGTTTTTGCAGGCTCGTTGTTCCTCCGAATCGCTAACTAGGTTTCCGTATTCACGGTCGATTCGAAACGACGTTAACGTTATTGCCGGCAGGTTAAACTCTTCAACGCTATAAAGAGTTTTTCAATGGCATAAAGAAACGATGAAAATATACGCAGGTGTGAGCGTACGTCGCGAATTCTTCTGTATATACTGATCCGAGATTATTTCTTTTAAACATTTAGCACGTTCTAGTTATATTTTATGACGTGTAATTGTTTCTTCCTTTTCAAATGTATTTCACTGACGGATAAAATTATGGACACTCTACATATTTGTAAATTTATATTATTATTTAAATATAGCATATAGCATGACTATCCAAATATTAACATAAATAGATGTAAATATTCATTAAAATAAAAACCTATGATAATTCTATCGTAAAATTTATATAATGATAGTTTTAATAGTTTCTATAGTTTTTTATTGGATTTATGAAATATATTTGCGGAATGTATTTCCTTGAGAAAGTATCAACTTAGGAAAACAAAACAAAAATGTGAATAAGGACTGATACCGGTTTTGATTGCAGTTAAGACTTTTTATTGCGCCCAGTTTTGATTCGGCTCAGAATTTCCTTCAACTGCAATTAAATATTTATCTCAAGCGACATACGTTTTCGCCTTTGGTTTATCACTCGAGGCTGCGTGATTTTCTTCTACCGCTTAGTTGTACCGTTTAGTTAGCGTACATTCAGAACGTGCGACATAATCTTGAGATCTAAGCTGAACGTCTGTTGGGCACGAGATATTTCGTGATCCGTGTGCCCTCGTGTTAATTACTTTCGAATTACTTTCAAGAATAATCCTGTTAAAAGTGAACGGTCTTTAACTCCGAGCAGAAACAAATAACTTTAATATCTCGTTCTCGATTATTGTCCAAATGAATCTGACCTGATCTGATAGATCGAAATTTCACAACAGCACTCGATAATGTTATGATCGCGCGAACTCTTTAACTTTAAAGTTCAATTGAAAAAAAATTTTTTTTTTTTCAATATTATAACACGTATTGTATTTCAAGTATTTTATGCGTTTTTATAATTGCACGCGTTTTTTTGTATATCCAGATTTCCAATAAACGTATAAAAGTAGTCTGGTCGTGGCATACACACATAAGTCCACGATTTGTCGGATTCCATTAACTTCGTTCTATTTCAAATTATTCAAACCGAAGCAATATTTGATAGGGTAGATTTCAATTTCCTACGTTATTCCGCTGCAGACACGAATCTATGCGAGAAATTATATTTTTATGGCGATTCTATTAAATTAATTCAGTTCGTTATAGAATTGAATATATACGAGCCCGATCGTCCCAAATTTTAAATATTGGAAATAAATATTAAACGTTCTTCTTCAATAGGTATGATAGAAAAGAGATAGAAAGATATACTTTCAGGAATATAATGTTATATAAAACATTTCATTAACATCGTGGTCAAAGCCGATTAGTATAATTATATTAAACATGTTAAATTAAATATCAAGTTTGAAACACACGCAAATCAAAATTTATATAGAGAAATTATGCAATGTGTAATTTCACATTAATTGAACATATTCAGTTTAATTGTAAAAGAATACGAAAAGAACAAAATGATTAGTTTTTGTAATAAAGTAAAAATATATATACATATATGTATCGAAATTACTTGTTTTACAGGGACTTGAAGTACGAATTACTTGATTTTTATGTTGAGAAGTAGAGAATAAAATTGCCACCATGTATAAATCATAGGTAGGAAAACAGAGATCTACTCTAAAGAGAATTCGAAAGGAAATTCGCAAAGGGTGACTTTATCCAATTTATGTCGGGCCAAATGACATTTGGATATTTCCACATTTTCTCGTTGAATACACTATGCGCGTACCGTCTTATTTTCTATATTTCGGTTCCATTCGTGCAAGAAAAAGACGTAAGTACACAAAACCACTTAATGATGATTAAATTTATTTGCTAGAAAGGAAATAAAGGAACGTTGTCCTTTAGACATTAGACAGAGGACATTCATGTATTTGTAAGAAATTTTAAAAATAAGCAAGAATAAAAAAATTCTTCAGGACACAGTGTTTACATTAGATTCAATAGCTGAAACTAGTATCATTGGGGTACTAGCAGAAATTTAAATTTCAAAATTTTCAATTAAACGTTCCTCAAACTTTTGAAAATATCATTACAAATCCTTGTCAATCAAAAGAGGCGCGAAGTACGAAGTTTAATGGAACAGTGTTGCGAGATTTAATTTATTTATTTCTATTAAGAAATCTCTTGTCGGCGTGAATACAAATTCCCCGAATTCAATAAAAGTGCATTCGAATGGGACGGGAGAAGAGGAGTGATACGGCGTGGCAAGTAGATGTAAATTACCTGAAAATTTAAATAAACATCCTCCTTGAATTGCTCCGGCAGAACAAAGTGCATACCTTTGAACCTTCTTCTTTTATCCCGCTACTTCTCCATTGATTTTCCCCGCTCTGTTAAAATTGCTTTCATTTTCCACTGTCTTCGAGCGCGTACGTCGTGTCTACGAATGTTACATTGCTGCACTTTAATAAAACCGTGCGATACATCCGAATGTTGCTCGCCCTACATTACGAAATTTAATTGAGAAACAAATCGAAGCATCGAGAGCGAATTATAGAATCCATTATAGAAATCCTCCATTATATTTCTCTCTTTCTCTATTTTAACAAATCGTACGTTCGGACGAATCTGTCAAAAATTACAATTGGAAAATTCACTTTCGTAATGTGAAGAAAAGAATTGTGCGATGACTTTTCTATTTGATCTCACCTGCAGTTATTATTANTTTCTCTCTTCCTCTATTTTAACAAATCGTACGTTCGGACGAATCTGTCAAAAATTACAATTGGAAAATTCACTTTCGTAATGTGAAGAAAAGAATTGTGCGATGACTTTTCTATTTGATCTCACCTGCAGTTATTATTAATTATTATCAGACCGCGAATGTTTATTTACTACAAAGTTATAACAATGTTTCAACACGACTTTCCAATATGAAAGATCGTACGATCTATTCATGACTAAACCCTATCATAATCTTAAAGATTGAAGTCTCGTCGTCAGAACAAATCTTTAAAATTTGTTGCACGATTTTTCCTCGCCGAGGTTGTAAGAATTAAGAACTTAAAAAGTCAACAATTTTTCACTAATTTGAAGGCTAATTTCAAATTTTATTAATACAGTCGCGTTATAATGTCAATGAAATTTCGAAACGTTTCGTGCGAAACGCATATAATATATTCATTGAAATCGTACGAATACTTTCGCGAGCCGAAAATATAATTTATATATTTCATTATATATATATATATATTAAAATTGAACAAGACACATATTCCGATAATTAATTTTCACGTCGAGCAGGTGGGATCGCGGGTGCTCTTCGAATAAATTTATTTCGAGACGATAAAAGGAAACGAGGACGAAAGTGAGTCGGTTTGCTTCTCGCAGTTTCGGCCAGAATAGATTGAATTGAAAGGGGACGTTTTGTAAAATGAGAGGCCGGTTATTAAAAGATGTTCAACCCGTTTAACAACATAAATTATTTATCATTTATATCCGCCGACATCAAAGATAAGCTTTCAGCGTTCCGTAAATAAAACATGCCCCGAAGAATCTTAAGGGATCAAGAAAATCAAGCTTGCAGCCGCTGTTAAAGCTGGCGAGATAGGGAGCCATGTAATTCCCCGTGGAATGAGAGGGGTGAAAGTTGCTTCCTGAAACCATTCGACGGGAGGATCTTTATTTAAATTTTAAAGCTCTTTACTATCTGTACGCTTTTGTATCGGTCTTCGTCCCCGGGATCGAATAAAATCAGATTTCTCTTTTCTCTTCTCCTTTTGTTTTCTGTCTTTTTTCTTCTTTTTTTTTTCTTTTTTTTTTTTTTTACGCAATGTCCGATATTCGTTCCCGTTCTTTCTGGATAAAAATTGAACGGTCCTCGGTGTAAGGGATGTAGAACCAGGAGGAGAAGCGTTTTCGTTTATTAGGTTGGTAAAATGACGAAATTCGTAATACAAGTTTACAGCTTCCTTGTAATTAGCCAAATTTTGATATTCCAGATTCGATGCATTTCCTTTATTCTAAAATAATTTCATGATTGTTGCAATTAAAATTGTGTCAGTCATTGTTAATAATTTTGCGGCTCGTTGTTTACGTTATTCTCGATTTTTAAATCTTCTATGCGAGCCTGTACCACGGATATTTATTTTTTACTAGGACGAAGTTCGTTTTATGAAAGATTTACAAAATTTGATGCTCATTTATGGTTTAAGTTTTAATATCACAATTCAATAAAAATAAAGTCTCGAGCTCTCAAGATCCACAGGCATGTCCTGAATTCAATTCAACGTGTATAACTCTGCACAAATTTATAAAATTCACAGAATGAAGAAAAAAAGTTTTCTCTTAAACTCTCTGAGGAATTAAACTAACGACAGCACTTCTAATCGTGAAATAGATGATGTTCGAAAAATTCGAGAAATTTTNGCACTTCTAATCGTGAAATAGATGATGTTCGAAAAATTCGAGAAATTTTACGAAATTTTCGAATAAATTGAGAAATGTATAAAATGACGTCAGATTATTGCTTGCTTCTTAATAGATTAATGCCGTGTACAGCTCGCCCGTGTTCAAAGTTATGCTACTTTCCTCCTTTCCTTCTGACCGAACTGGTTTCTCACGTGAATTATGCTCGGCTCGTCTCGAACTTCATGAAAAATGTGACCACGGGAAAGTTCGGTGTCTCCCGGTGTATTGTTACGAGGTTTAAGTTAAATTGAAGCACTCCCGTTCCACGGGGGCATTATCAGAAGCACGAGGGTTCCTATGGAAAACCATTCGTCGCGGCGGAATTACTTTTTTATTGGAGGAACTCCGCGGGTCTAAGCGTGGCAAAGCCTGCATGACTTATTTCCTGAGATTCAACGTGCCGAGAAGGAAAAGAAAAGGAGGAAAGGATAGTCGAATTAATCATGGCGAACGCACGTCCAAGAATTACACGCCACATTGATGCTCGATCGAGGAACAACGATAACCAAACGAGTTGAAAACTGGTTTTTTGATTTTGAAACTGAATTTACGCGATACGAAACGATATCTAATGGCGAACGCACGTCCAAGAATTACACGCCACATTGATGCTCGATCGAGGAACAACGATAACCAAACGAGTTGAAAACTGGTTTTTTGATTTTGAAACTGAATTTACGCGATACGAAACGATATCTAAGCTGAATCAAGAACTCAAAGATATAAAAGCATATTTAACCACTTTATAAGAAATTAAATTCGAACAGTAATTGGACAATCATTATATGTATACAATCATTATATACTTGTATATTATTGTTCTTATTACGCATATTTGTAACTCAAAGATATAAAAGCATATTTAACCACTTTATAAGAAATTAAATTCGAACAGTAATTGGACAATCATTATATGTATACAATCATTATATACTTGTATATTATTGTTCTTATTACGCATATTTGTAAACTGGATTTACTTTGCAAATCTACCTTCATATTTATTGTTAGAAATAATCTTTTCAAGTTATCTAAAACTGATGTACATAATTCTCCATATTGCAAATATTATCATATCAAATACGGTTAATTTGTTTACCGATGTTTGATACGTTCGCGGTACAAGCTATCCCAATGAATTATCTAACATGACTTTAATTATTCGATACCGTTAACGATTCTAATATATCCGATTATAATTTTGCGTAATTCGGG